>JBAMBO010004543.1:0-91543 GCA_037044535.1 Lordiphosa magnipectinata | reverse complement strand
TCTGTACCTATATATATATACACGCATTAATGGAAATCAATGAAAATAAATTTCAACTACTACTTCTACTCACGGTTGCCACTTGAAAAAATTAAATTACACCAAAAAATTTATAAAAACAGAGCCATTTTCATTAAAAAAGAGACAAACAAATTTTCTTCCCCTTATTCATGTAATATTTTTATTTAATAAAATAAAAAATATCTGTTTCACAAAATCGTTAAATGATACATTTTTTGAGTATTATTAAACGTACGAAAAAAAACCCAAAAAATATTTGATGTATTAATTACTTACTGTGGCAATAAAATGCTAAAATTTAGATTTTAATACCAATGGCTTCCTCGGATAATTTATTTAATTAATTCAATATTGTGTCCAAATTTCAAACCAATCGGAAGATTAGTTACAAAGATAAAACCGTAAAACAAAACGTAAGTCTGAAGAAGTCTGAATAAAAATTGGTCTGTATGTCAAAATACTAAAATAACATCTCTAAAGAAATAACGATTCCAATCTGTAATAATTGTCCACTTTACGACCAAATACTTTTTTACACATTCATTAAGGGACGATTTCTCATCTCCTATATAGCTGCCAGATAAACATTGAATTTACTCTGTAGCTTGTTAGACAGACATGTATTCAAAATGGTATATCTTCGCTTAAAAAAATCGTAGAATTGTTTGAGATACTTTATTTGAAAGTTGAAGAGTTCTACTTTCCGATAATATCATAGGGAGTCAAAATAAAATATCGGACTCCAAACGAAACGCGCCAAAACAGCTAACGCGCCTTAAGCTAAACTTACTAAAAATATAGACGTGATGGACCATTTCCGTAAACAGATTCGTGTTTAGCAGATGTAAATAATCTAGAATCACTACCAACCTTTCAATTTTCTGAATAAAGTCAAATTTTGGTGTCTTGTGTTGCTTTTGAAGTAGATTCTAGTCTCGATCTGATTAAAATTCCGTATTCAAATCTTTAATTATTTCAAGACTACAATTTAAAAAACTTTTGATTTCTGATTTATTCATTAAATTGATTATTTCTTTTGGCTTAAATTGTAGACTTCTAAAGTGTGAGCCAAGGAAAATATTTTGGGAACATCCCACTGCTCAAGCAAGCTCGCGCAACCATCTTGTCATGGCTATTTCCAAAATAATGTGTTTTCTTACTTCGCAGAATTTTTGAAACTCTTTTAATTTCTGCTTATTTTTCGGGCTCCATGAAAAAGAGCCAATTCCAATAAAAAAGTGCCAGTGCAGCAACAGGAAAAAAAAACACCATTTTTGGTGCAAAAACAGCAAGTGTGGCAACCGTGCTTCTACTACTACTACTAACGTACGGCACCAAAAGAGCAGCAACAATGAATATCAACGGAAATCATATTCGGGACACAGGAAAACCCATTTATGCAAGCCCTTTACCATTTGTACCACAAATGGAATGTCTCCGTTTTATGGAAAAGAAAACGATGCTTCAATTATGAAACAATTCTTATTACCACTAATTTAATGAGGCTTTTGCGACCAAATGACATATCGGCATTTCCACAGAAAGGTCCACCGAGACCGGAATCATTTTTTTTGTAAAAATGATTTGTCTTAACATTACATTTAAAACAAAATAAATTAAACAACATAATGTGTTTACAGCTTTTCGTAGTCCTTACTATGAGAAAATTGGCCTGGATACTAAAGATATGCCTCTTTATATCTTTCTAGAGGGTATATTAAAATTGTCCAGATGTTTGTAACGCATAGAAGGAAGCATCTCCGACCACATAAAGTATATATATTATTGATCAGCATGACGAGCTGAGTTGATAAAGCCATGTCCTTCGGTCCGTCAGTCCTTCTGTCCGTCCGTCAGTCTGTTTTCTGTCCGTCCGAGTTTTGCTAACATTATATTTGATTATATAAAGATCAAAAGTTAAAACAAAGGCAAAAATTAATCAATTTTCGTATGAGTTTAGATTATCACTAACACAGGATAATATATAGATGGTGAAGATCAAAAGGTCCACAAAATCGTGAAATTTGCTAACTTTTAAATTGAGTTTAGATTTTCATGAAGATTTGATAGATGGCAATTTTAATGTAAGCTTCACTTCTTCGTTTTGTATTTAAAATACTAACGGGCGCGTAGCAACGTGCGAAGGGACAGCTTTCTTTCTATAAAATATAGCTTTTTTTATCTCCCCTGAATTCGCTATAAGGAAGTTCAGCTGTATACCACCTTTAAAATTTTTCCATCAATATTCTCTGACCTTAACGCCTATTATCTGAAAGAATGAAAGAATTTAAAGATATGCTTAATAGATAACTAATATTACGTTAATACACACACAATTTATTGAGCTTAGTGCACTTTAAAGTATTCAATGCTGTTACTAAGAAATGATTCAGACTTTTATTTATTTTATATTTCGCTTAATACAAGTTTATATTGTAAACATATTACAGGTCCGACAATCTGGATGAATTTACAGTGTGGCACATGTATGACGCTGCCATAACTGGCAATCAATGTTTGCGTTATAGTAGAACATTTTATATTGTAAGTTGCTTCTGATCATCTGGTAGTACTCCTCAAATCGTTATATGGCAATTTGCAAGAGGGTAAACAGCATACTTTAGGTTAGACCAGCAATGTCTAGCAAAGCAGAAGCAAATTTATAGCAAGCGCTGCCTCTTTGTTTTCATTTTGATAGCACATGGGTCTGGTCAGTCGGAATCAACCTGCCAGTTTTATTATTTACGCATTTAAAGTGGCATATTTTCTTAAAGCAGACAAGGACCGTCTAGGTTATCCATCTGGAGGGATCAGCTTGGCGCTGTCTATCATTGATGATATAATTATTCGTATGAGGTAGAATGCTTTGAGTACAGTGTGTACTGTCACAAAGCCTGGGTATTCATCTTTACGTAATTGTCGAAATAAAAATTTGATCTAAAATTTACTAAAATAATAAAAGGTAACACACAAAAAAGAACCTATGTAACCTCAGCTAATTTTGCATTTACAGGCCCAGTGACTTGAAATGCATCACGTACCATCACCACCGTCATCTCTGACAGCTGATGATTCGAAAACGGTTTTTCTACCTCGTACTCAGACTGATGTGCCACCGTCCTTAGTTTTGATGGAAAATTCAAAGATTCCGGTTCCGACTCCAGATCCACAGGAAAGTACGGTAACCGATGGTGGCAATCCGCACTTGCAGTTTTTGCGTAGAGAACTACAAAAATCGGACATGGATCATACAACACGAAATGGATATTTCCAGTTTTTAAATGATCTGTTTGAGGAAGAAAATGCAAATCAGATGAATGACGAAAGCCGAAGTTGCAGCTTGAAATTTTTAAATCACATTAATGGACAGGTGATAAAACTGATGAAGCAAAAGGCGAATGTGACACACAATCCAATGGCCCAGGGGAAAATAACACGGCAAAGCTGCATCCCAGATATTCCACAAAGAGCAATGGAATATCTGAAGATTGAGGGATGTGCCTTTATGAGACATATGGTAGTAGTCAAGGATTACGAGAATCGTTTAATGCTAAGCAAAGTGCAGAGTATTGCAGAATTGAAAGTGCCAGCTCAACAAGAAGAGCAACTGCTCAATAATAACGAGAACTCCTTGCAAAAAGTCGTAAAATTAGCCAATAGTTCTGAAGAAGAAGTACAACTCGACTTTCCGGTTTTGGCACTGTCCAATGACAGACCAAATCTCGAGACTCAGCTTGAACAGAAAACTGATGATGATTTATTTAAGACTGCCTCGGTGGCATCCCTACCTCGATGGCAACATCAGCGGTACATTATAGCCGCCCCCCGTGTAATCATACAACTTTATAAATGCAGTCCTTCCTACCAATGCCATCACAACGATCCCCTAGCACCTGATTTTTTCGAGCAATGGGAACAGTTCTACGAAATATTGGCACAACCCACCGAGTGTCAAACCAAGTCGTTGCAAGCGTCTGACATACGCCAACGTTTGAGCAAGAAATTTGAACGTTTTGCCAACGAACGTTATGCAAAAGATATATCCTATACGAATGCAATGCTCGCCTTGGCCAAATTTCAATTGAATAATATCCTTACCCGTCGAGAACGAGTTACCCTAGAGACTTTACGTAGTCAACTAGTTGATCGTGTTGGTGTCCCACAATCGCTTATAGAACGTCAGCGTGATGCTCTGCATGGCATGATGGGCTATGAATGTGAGCAACTTAAATATTCTTACCGAACGTCAAGACTTATGTTACGCTTACCGCAAAAACAGCATAGCGTCAGCGAATCTGGCTTGCTTTTAAATTTGGGTAATTTCGGTTATATGTATCGTATGCTGCAGAAACAACAGGAACGTCTGAAGAACTTAGGATCAAGTGGTATCGCTTTGGCTAAGAGTTTATGTGAAGAACTACTTCTATTCTATCAGTTCTACCAGAAAGAAAAGTGCCAGCCTGGTAGTCTAAGGCGTCTATGGTGCGCAAGCAGATCTTATCAATATCGTTTTCAATGGTTTACTGGCTTAATGAAACGAGTCTGCCAGAATAAACCCATATGGTTAGTGCTCTATGAAGAGTTGAATATGCTAAGTGATACAAATGAAATATTGTTAATACAAAAATGGTTAAACTTGGCCAGTCAAGCTTTAATAGCGAACTTAGCTCAATGGTTACTGAAAGGACTGCTACCCGAGGCTGGTTGTGTGGAATTTTTTATAGAGGAAGAACACAATGCAGATTTTTGGAGTGGAAGATATAAGTTACTTACGGAAAGAATCCCTCCATTTTTGAACCAAGAAGTCGCCAATTTAATCCTTAACGTGGGAAAATATCGTCAATTTATTGTTCAATTTTTGGGAGTTGAACTAGAACCTTTCATTACCGAACAGGAAATAACAAACGCCTACCAGCTGTTGTATCAAGAACAACTTGGAGAAGCTTTCTATCATCTGATTCACAAACTGCATAATAAGGTCACAAAGGCTTTACCTAATCATATGCGACCCGCCAAGCTTTTTCATAAGCTGCGTCAATAAAATAGCGTAATATCTCCTCGCGGAGGTATGTCGTTTTGAAACTTCATATAATGGATATAAAGGATGAATTTCGAATATAAATTTGTAAATTAGAAAAAAAAATTATTAATTTTATTTAATTAAAATGTTTCTTTAAAACTTCTATTTTTTTCTAATTTGAAATTTTGAGATCCGATGAAGCTTATAACATGTTGAACAGTGCACCTGCAGCTTCCGCTGCGTTCCGGCGCATTGAAAAGGAGTTCAAAATATGACGAAAATTAAGGTTTTGGTTCAACTCCTGATGTAAACGTAAATTTCTTTCGCATTTTTAAAGAATCTTAGCGGCGCACAGTGTCCGGTTTGGCCGATTTAGCGTTGCAAAAATCAAAAATTGATGGTCGATTTTTTGACCGCATTAATTTAATTAAAACGAGAGCGTAAGTTAAAGTCGGCTCTAACCGACTTCGATATACCCGTTACTCATGGAAACAAATGTTTATTAGCCTTCCTGTATGCCTGAGGTGGGTCAGCCGAAAAGTATGCAACATTTTTTAACTCGGCTATTTATTATCCGCCAGATATTAATAGACATTTGTCAATTACTAAATCCAACATAAATGACTCCAAATTCATCACGATAAACAGATCAGACAACAAAACTTTTGAAAACGTCGGTCAAGCCCGACTATTACATACTCTGCACCCTTAATGTCGCAGCTCGAATTTGGTCACGAGTCAAACGGCCAGTTAACACACAATGCACAACGCAGTGCGCTCTCTGAGTCTCTCTCTCTCTCTCTCTCTCTCACTCTCTCTCTCTCTCTCTCTCTCTCTCTCTCTCACTAAGATTGCTGCTGAACGCAATGCTTAGGTTATGGGTGGGGTGGGTGGTGGGTGTTAACTGACCGTTTTTTGCTCATAACTTGAGTATCGTTCATCCGATCTTTATCATTCCTTCAGCAAATCGATAAATAATTTTGAGTACTAGATATCTCTAGAAAGTACGAACCATCTATCATCAAAACTGTAGGAGATATGACGTTTTTTCCAAATTGCGGGGGCGTGAGGGGGCGTGGCAAAAATTGAAAATAAACTTGATCTGCGTGCAGACATTAGGAGTCTACATTTCAAATTTGGTTGCTCTAGCTCTTCTAGTCTCTGAGATCTAGGTGTTCATACAGACAGACGGACGGACGGACGGACGGACGGACGGACAGACGGACAGACGGACAGACGGACAGACGGACAGACGGACATGGCTATATCGAATCGGCTGTTGATGCTGATCAAGAATATATATACTTTATATGGTCGGAAATGATTCCTTCTGCCTGTTACATACATTTGCACGACTTTAGTATACCCTTTTACTCTACGAGTAACGGGTATAAAAAGGAAACCCCAGATAGCCTGAAAATCTTTAGTTTATTGAATTTGGTCAATTATTTTGGATTTTGCAGTGGTTCAAAGTTGAACAATTTTTAAAACTGATAAATTTTGGTTTTTATACTCTGTACCGAAGGTACATAGAGTATATTATATCTTATGGTTGCCATAGGACCGATCGGTCGAAAACGATTCTTTTTATGTTAGCGTCCTTACACTCGCTGCCATAGGGCCGATCGGTCGGAAATTGAGTCTTAGTGAGAAAAACTTTTTGGTTTTCAATTTTATCGATGATTTTCAAACCAGATGTTTATCTGTCGGAAAATGGGTTTTAGTAAGAAAAATTTTTGATTTCTATGTAAGCGTTCTTAAACTGTGTTGCATTTGCAAGGGTATAAAAACTTCGGCACAGACAAAGTTAGCTTGGACTTCTCGTTTTAACTATATTTCATTTTTTTAACCACTAAAATATTAACAATAAAAATATGCAAAAAATATAAAAATATAAGCAAAATGTGTAAAATATGTAAAATGTATAAAAATTTCGAAATTTGCTAAAATTCTCATTTGAATTTAGATTATTAAAAGAAATAGATAGATGGAAAATATAGATAGTTAAATAGAAGTTGTAGACCGAAAGATCAAAAAATCGCGAAAGTTAAATATTATTCATATAAGCTTATAATGGTCCAAAAAACGCGAAATTTGCCAAATTTTTTTTTGATTATTAAGGAAAGCGCAGACGTTAATAAATAAGAGTTGTTTTTTGAACAGCCCAAAATATATTGCGAAACTCAAGCCAGCATTCGTGATCGGTCGCTTACACCAAAACTGAGCTCCATCTGTTCTTATCAGTATTCTTTCATTCTCTTTCTCGCTTCCTCAGCCTAAGCTGTTGGTTGCGTGTGCTTATCTTGATCTTGGTCTAACTGTTTTGTGCTAAAAGAGAGAATAAATTAAAAACTTCTATAAAAAGTCTTTCTAAAGACTAAAGATGGGTGAGGGTGACCCCCCGATCACCAAAAGGCAAGCGGCCCAGTTTTTCTGACCCAAAGCCAAGTTAAAACATTGAATTCACCTGGGCCCAAGTACATAGTGATATCGCGTGCCAATGAAAATGAAAAACAATTTAAGCTATCACTATTTGCTGTTAAAAAAACCATTGACTTTAACTGTGGCGGCGAGGTCGACTCCTGCAAGAGATTGCGAAGTGGTGATTTACTTATAAAAACAAAAAAACCTTCAACAAGCCAACAAGCTCTTAGGGGCCGCGCACACATGTAGCTGAAAAATGAACTGACTGCAGATCCGAAAGCTTTAATGACGACAGAATTCGATTCAGCACACCAATAATTTTGAAGGTGCATTATGCATTTTATTCTTGCTAGCAACATGGGGCCGCCTCGATTAGGAAATTTTTTAATTGCGGAAAATTTAAAAGTGCAGAGAAAATTAAAGCAAATTAAAAAAGAATATGGGTTCCCGAGATTGATACTGTTAGAGAGAAATTGTGTGAATTTCATAATTTATTTGGTCAATTACGAACGTATCCATCCTTCTCATTATCATAAAAAAACATTCTCCCCAAATCATATCATTACAAGAAACTCACTTACAACCATTCTTTTCCTTTCCAATACCCGTCAATTACAACATTCTGATAAACACTCCTAAAAATAGCTTCGGCTGATTTGTGTATATCAGTCCAATCAAAAGAAATCAGAATTAACGAGGTGATTGAAGCAGTTGCGGCTGAAATATGCTCTGAATCAAAGTTTACCATTTTCTCGGTATATATACCAACAAATAAGCCATTTAGCACAACCAACCTAGACAATTTACTTGGACTTCGATATAAATCATCACTAGTTACAGGTGACTTTAATAGTTGGCACCCCACATGGGGTTCACCACATCCAAATAAGAGAGGAAACATACTCCACAAATATATCACACAAAACAACTGGACACTCCTCAACGACAAATCGCCCACTCATTTTACAACACATTCACATACATTGACCTGCCATTATGCACACCCGATATGCTTAAACACACAACTTGGAAACGGACAGACCACCTGTACGGTAGCGACCACTACCCCATCCTTATAAAGCTATACCAAAAGTATCAACCATTTAAGCCACCAAGAAGTCATTTTAAATTAGCCAATGCAAACTGAGAACTATGCGAAAAATCACTCAGTATTATAAACACTAGTGTCCCCCTAGCTGATGAAGTGAACAAAGAACCTGCAAACTTATAAAAAACGAGAAGGCCAAGCTAACTTCGTCTGTGCCGAAGTTTTTATACCCTTGCAAAAGCTGTTTTTGAAATGACAGAGTTTAAGAACGCTTACATAAAAATCAAAAACTTTAACTAAAATCCATTTTCCGTCAGATTAACATCTAATTTCGACCAAATTTCGCGATTCTTTTTGAAAACATATCAAATTAACAATCGACAAGTTTAAGAACGATAAAAATGAAAACAAAAAAATTTTTTCACTAAGACCCATTTTCCGACCGATCGGTCCTATGGCCCTAAGATATAGTCATCCGATTTTAACCAAAATTTGCAATTCTCTTTGAAAGCATATAATATTAATTATAGAAGAGCTTGAGGACGCTAACATTGAAACCAAAAAAGTTTTTCTCAGTAAGACCCATTTTCCGACCGATCGGTCCTATAGCAGCTATAAGATATGGTCATCCGATTTTGACCAAAGTTTACAAATCTGTTTGAAAGCATATAATATTAATAATGACCGTGTTTGGGAACGCTAAAATTAAGAACAAAAATGTTTTTCTCACTAAGACCCATTTTTTTACCGATGGTTCCTATGGCAGCTATACGATATAGTCATCTGATCCGGTCGGTTCCGACATATTAGCAGCGTGCAGTAAAAATAAGACTCTGTGTAAAATTTCAGCTCGATAGCTTTAAAACTGAGAGACTAGTTTGCGTAGAAACAGACGGACAGACGGACGGACGGACGGACAGACAGACAGACAGACGGACGGACAAAGCTCAATGAACTCAGTTCGTCGCCCTGATCAAGAATTTATATAGTTTATGGGGTCGGAAATGAATATTTCTATGCGTTGCAAACTTCTGGGCAAAATTATAATACCCTTTGCAAGGGTATAAAAATAATACTTCAAAGCGCCCACAGATCTATCCCAAAAACGTCTCCTAACCAACAACCTCGATATGTCCCATGGTGGAACAAAACTTTAGAAAATCTAAAAAAAGAGAAAACGAGAAAGCCAAGCTAACTTCGAGTGTGCCGAAGTTTTTATACCCTTGCAAATGCTGTCTTTGAAATGTCAGAGTTTAAGAACGCTTACATAAAAATCTAAAATATTTTTAACTAAAACCCATTTTCCGACAGATAAACATCTGATTTTGACCAAATTTCGCGAATCTTTTTGAAAACATATCAAATTAACAACCGCGGAGATTAAGAAAGATAAAATTTAAAACAGAAAAGTTTTTCTCACTAAGATTCATTTTCCGACCGATCGGTCCTATGACCGCCTTAAGACATAGTCATCCGATTTCGACCAAATATTGCGAATCTATTTGAAAGCAGATGAAATAAGTAATCAGCGAGTTTAAGGACGCTAACATTAAAAACAAAAAAAAATTCTTACCTAGACCCATTTTCCGAACGATCGGTCCTATGACAGCTATAAAATACAGTCATCCGATCAACTTTTCAAATTAGTTTGAAAGCGCTTAATATTAATAATCACCGACCTTAAGATCGGTGGTACGCAGCCGTAGCTCGACTCAGCTCGTCGCCCTGATTAAGAATATATATAGTTTATGGGGTCGGAAATGAATATTTTTTTGCGTTGCAAGCTTCTCGGCAAAATTATAACACAATTTGCAAGGGTATAAAAGTATCGTAGTTTTCAACTTGGTTTCTGAAAAACCGTCTATTGAATTGTACCGAATATATTAGTTACTTAAATTGTAAGTAAACAAGGTTAATTTACTAAAAATCTCCATTTATGATTCTCTACCGGTATTTTGTAGCATCATCAATGCTGCCAATGCTGCCAATGACTCCCAGCTCTCTCTATTTAGGATTCTTTTAGTCTCCTCTGCTGATAGAAAGAGTGCATACTTGATACTTGGCTTCACGTTCTCTCTACACAACAATGCTTTCCATGAGCAGTTGATTGCTATTTTGGACTCTTTAAGCTTCGACTTGACATGCAGCTAAACAAACCAAACCCAGTTAAGGATTTTTCAAGGATTACACTCTCAGATTTAGTGGGTCTCGACTGGATCAAGTATTCGAAATAGGTAAAGTGATCCACAGTCTTTTTGAAAAACAATGAAATATAATAAAATATGGTTATTGATCATTTTTCTGTGTAAAAATTGTCGAAATTCTGTCATTATACATATTTTCCTTTTTCTATTTGGATATACAACTACGAATTTAAGTAAAAGTACTTTATAAATATTTCAAATTGCTGTGGTATTTTTAAATTTATTTTTATTCTGTCCGAAAAACGACTATCCATATTCTTAATAGGTAAGCAGACGCATAGCTCCCGTGTGTTATTCTCAACTGACCATTTCATCCCACAGTCCAAAATGGCCTCTGCATTTGCTGTGATCATAGCCGGCCTGGTTCATATCATTTTTCGCTTATCTCTTTATATAACGCCATATTCCAAGACGTCACCGGGACCTACATTACCCACACTAATTGTGTGTGGTGCCATCTTGGATGTGATCTATGACAATCGCCTGATACCACGAAGCTTCAATTTTATGCCAACGTGCATCAAATATGTCTACAAAACGGCTGTTGCCATTTTTTTTCTGGAGGCTGTCATGCTCTACATTTGGGAAGCTGTGGAATTTTTGATTGTAGCGCTTGCCAAATTAATATTTGTGGTATTGGGAAAAATGTCGGAAAACGTTTATGCCAGATATGAAGACATTTGTGTTGGAGTCTTCACCTTGCCATTGTCTTTGTTGATTTTGGCTTTGGCCGGACATGCCACAAATCACTTCTATCTACTTCGGAGTCCGGAGGAGGTCATCGAGACGCAAGTTACTCTCAACTTGGATAATACCATACGCTACTTAAAACGGTCACTCAATCGAGGCACCAGATAATGGGTTAATCACTTGGAAAACTAATCAGTAGAGGAAATAAAGAGCTTTGACGACTTTTATATTTCTAGTATATATATTATAGATCAGCATCAACGTGCTGACTCAACAGCCGAATCGATATGGCCATGTCCATCTGTCTGTCTGTATGAACAAATCGATCTTAGAGATTTTTGGAGCTGGATGTTCGACAAGTATGGGACATCAGCTCGTTATACTTGCCGGCAGGTCAGATTGCAGATTGGGTGGTGCGATAACTTGTCGAGGTATCTGGCTCAGGGCTGCGAACCCAACAAATTTGCAGGTTCCAACCAAAATTTACCAACGGTTTAGGTTCGGAAATTTGAGGTTCGAGGATTTTGGGCTTTGATTTTGGTTCGAACCTTGGTTCATTGCACGTTTTACCCAATATATACAAAATTTACATACAATAGGTATACACCTGATGCATAAATACATTGTAAGACATGGGTATGGACTTCCTTTATTGCTAGTGTATAAATCTTCAGTCCGATTGATTATGCTTTCTCGTATGCACTTTAATCAGTCTTTCACTCACAAAATTGAGCATCGATTGGTCTTTATTCGCCACAAAACAAAAATGCCCTTGTCTTCTTTTGTGCCACACTAAATTTGCTGCATGCCCGTCGGTCATATTTAGTTTACATTCGTGACATTCTGATTTATCAGTGCTTACATTGTATGCGAAATTTCGTAAATATTAAATTTGTCGTCATTGCTTCACACCTTCTCAGTCTTGACCAAAATTTGCAAATCTGTTTAAAAGCATATAATATTAAGAATGGTCGAGTTTAAGGCCGCTAACATTGAAAACAAAAAAGTTTTTCTCACTAAGACCCATTTTTTGACCGATGGTTCCTATGGCAGCTATAAGATATAGTTATCCGATCCGGTCGGTTCCAAAATATTAGCAGCGTGCAGTAAAAAGAAGACTCTGTGCAAAATTTCAGCTCGATAGCTTGAAAACTGAGAGACTAGTTTGCGTAGAAACAGACGGACAGACAGACGGACAGACAGACAGACAGACAGACAGACAGACGGACGGACAAAGCTCAATCGACTCAGCTCGTCGCCCTGATCAAGAATATATATAGTTTATGGGGTCGGAAATAAATATTTTTATGCTTTGCAAACTTCTGGGCAAAATTATAATACCCTTTGCAAGGGTATAAAAACAAAATGTGGAACAAACTAAATAGACACATAACCCAAGAAAACATCATTAATTTCAGAAAAGCACAGGCAATCTTCAGACGTGAAATCAGAAAGGATAAAAAGTCAGCAACTCTAGAATTCACGGCACAAATTAATCCCAATACACCATCATCTAAAATTTGGTCGAATATCCGTGCGTTTTGTTGATTAAACCCAATGAAATCGATCCATGCAATAGAATCGATCCAACAAGAAAAATATCAGCACTGACAACAGCACAATAGCTAACACCTTTGCACAATTCTGGTCGGAGGCATCCGACAACAAAAATTTCTCACAAACCTTTGTATCCACCAAAGAAAGCGCCTCTAATTGGTCGCTAAATTACACCCCCAGCCAAACAGCTGGAATGGAAACTAATATCCGCTCTATTGAATTGTTAAGCTGTCTCAACGCTTTGAAAGGTCATATTCCGGGGTACGACAGAATTTCATATTCAATGATACAGCACGCGATACCAACTCTCCAAAATAGGATAATCAATCATTTTAACAACATATTCAACACAAAAATTCCACAACAATATAAAACCAGCCTAGTTATCCCAATCAATAAGCCA
This sequence comes from Lordiphosa magnipectinata, assembly GCA_037044535.1. Classification (NCBI taxonomy): domain Eukaryota; kingdom Metazoa; phylum Arthropoda; class Insecta; order Diptera; family Drosophilidae; genus Lordiphosa; species Lordiphosa magnipectinata. The sequence continues at coordinate 78,176 of JBAMBO010004543.1, read as the reverse complement.
AACACCGACAGAACTAAACCAGATTCTTACCGTCCAATTTCACTTAATCAATGCCTCCCGAAAGTCATGGATAAAATTATTGCAAAACGTTTATGGTGGTTTGTACAGGACAACTCTAAAAGCCAATTTGGCTTCAAGAAACACAAATCAGTTTCAGACTGTCTACTATACGTAGACCACTTGATAACTGATTCTCTTGGCAAGAAAAGACATACACCAATCATCTCCCTTGATTTCTCCAAGGCGTTTGACAGGATTGGCTTACATGCCATTGTGGATCAACTAAGAGCATGGAAAGTAGGTCCTAAAATTATTAAATATGTTTCCAGTTTCATGACTCACCGTAAATGCATAATAAAAGTAGGGTCGCAAAATATCAAATTTGGTCCCCATAAAAAATGGAGTACCACATGGCTCCCCGCTATCTCTTATCTTATTCCTAATTGCCTATGACAAATTGGCTAGGATAATAGAAATCCAAAGAGACATCACTTTCTGCAGCTATGCAGACGACTTTCAACTCATCATTAATTTTAAAAAATCGAAAAATCTAACAAAAAACTTAGATCATTTGTTCGTAAACATCCACAACTGGGGTGATTATTACTCAGGATCTAAGTTATCCCTTGGGAAATGCTAACACATTCACATATAGTACAAATGGAACGACCACATAAAAGAGCTTATAACTCCTTATCAAAAAAATTAAATGTGATTAAATGCCTAGAGAGTTCCAAATTTAACTGCAACACAGGGACTCTTCTTTCAGTTCTGAAAGCTCTTAAAATCTCAAAGGTTAATTACGCTCTGTTTCTTTATGGTCGCGCCACGTTATCAATTTTGAACAATGTTAAAGTTGTAGTGAATGCAGCAATAAGATCCGCCCTTGGTGCCTATCGCAAGACGCCAACCAAAAATCTGTTGTACGAAGCCAGCATTGAACCCATAGAGCTCATGCCCTCTTTTCTTAAATCCAAATCGTATAAAATTCTGCTTAACTCTAACGACACACCTATCGCAAAAATGTTTAAAAGGAATGCATTGAAAAAAAGAAAACGGATCAATTCAATCTTATAGGCTATTCACACTGAGGCACATCTAACATCTATCATCATCTATCTAATCTATCATCTATCACAAAGATGTTCCATAAGCATTTGCCGTGCCAAAATTGTATCATCATTCCAACATCTTTTGGGGATGTTCCTATTTTACTTCGTTCCAATCAGTATTTTCACGATAGTTTTTGTCCACCACTAAAAATTTCTCATTCACTGCGAAACATGAACAATGTCAACGAACGGGAATGGCAAAATATGCTTAATTAATTCAACAATATCAAAAATTTCGAACCAACAATTAATAATTATTATTAACTGAAATATATGAATAGACATTTAATGATGTACATGTTTTGACCTTATTGCATATGTTGAGGAATTCGTATCGAATGATATTATAGAGATCGTCCCAGAGGTGTCGGATTGTGGCACCATTTCTGAAATTCCTGACCACCAAGCGGAAGCATCAAAGGGAACTTCGTAGTATGCTTCGTGAGATGGCAGCGAGTCAAGCTACCTTCCAGTCAGAACCATTTGTGCCTTGCAATACGCTTTTATTCTTCATTCGAAATAAACCTAAAAATAACAGATCTTATCTCTTCAGCACCAGAAGAGTAGTCAGCAGAAGTATTAGATTGGTTTGGCTTCTTAAGGGGGTTCATTTGAGGCAAGTTTCCAATTTCCATTGTAGGCACTGTTGTGGACATTTATGATATTGTGCAATATATAGCAGTGGAATGGCGTTGCGTCAATTTGTACGTCTTAATCTCAACACTTCAAGCCTGCTTACAAGCATTAAAAAGCATGATTGCGCTATCCTAATGTTCTTTTTGAACATGTCAAGCCGCTTCTTAAATATAAAATGATAACTTGTAAGCAAATTGCACCACTTACAAACATCCAAGCGCTTCTTGGTATGTGCAGATTCATGCCTCTCGTGGGCAGCAGCTACTCTTCATCTTCAACAATCTGCAACAATCGCATTATTGACTAAATCTTTTATAAGTTGCCGAATTAAAAGTTGCTGTTTTGTAACAACAGGTACAACAACCACCAATTGTTCTTTAAAATTCAGTTAATGAATTTTTTTTAGCAGTTTGCTAAATAACTTGGGCGACTGAAGATGTTAGATGTCAGATGTTGTCAGTATGAATCGCAATTTCACATCTTCAAAAATTCCTTGCGTTCCGCTGAGATTTGCTCAATGTGATTAGCCTATTAGACTAGGTAACAAATTCATGCAGAGAACTAAACATACCAGTGAGACCTCCGAAAACGGGTAAAGCGGCACCTTATTGGCTTTTTAATAAAAATCAAATAGACCTCTCATTAAAAAAACACACCAAAAACAATACGAATGACATAATATACCAACAAGCCTTTCATAGCATTAAAGAATCATATCCAGACTGCAAGTTTATCTACACAGACGGATCCGCATCCCACAACACTATTACATTTGCCATTACCACTGAAACGTCGGTACTAAAATATGGCCTTCTTCCAGTTTACTCATCGGTCCTATCGGCCGAAATTATTGCCATTTACGAGGCAGTGATATTAGTCAGCAAATCACGTGCTCGGACCCTTGAAGCGATCTTAAACAGTAACAATTGTGATTATTACCCCAGCGCAATAAGGAGCTTTCTTACAAAGCACATTAACAAAATAAAATTTATGTGGGTCCCTGGCCACACAAACATAAAAGGCAACGAAACTGCTGACGCAGCAGCGAAATTCGCCAATCTATACCACTAATCTGCACTAAAAACTTCAAACATAAAGACATTGACCATTTTCTTAAGAAAGAATTTCTAAAAACCCAAACGGAACAATGGAACCTTACTTCAACCTGGTACCGTTCAGTGACCCCTCAAACCCTTTCACCCCTTATTTTCCCAAAAACCTCTAAGTTGACACGATTAGACCAAAGTAAAATAACACGACTGAGACTTGGACATACCAAACTAATCCACGAGCGATATTTGGACAAAAACATATAAAATCAATGCCAATTGTGTCAAGAACCACTGGCCACAAACTTAGAACATATTTTAACATCCTGCTCTGCTCTCCGCCCATCGAGATAGGCAATTCTTAAAAACTGTAATCCAAAATCACTTCTATCTTAAATCACTGTAATCCACTAGACGTAAGCATAACCCAAAATTTGAAGTAGCCAGAGGCCATAGCAGCCAGAGCTACATGTTCACTACTAGTTCTAAGTTAACTTAGCTCTAATAGATCTAATAAAATAAATAAATAAAATAAAGTGAAACTTGTAAACTACTGGCCAAAATAGGAGGTGTATATCAAATTTTAAAAAAAATCTCGTAATTGGCAAAGTAGACCAAAGATTATTATGAATATTTGATAAACGGTGAGATTACACGGGTGAATAAAGAAGGTGTGAAACATGCAATTTCTGCAATAATGTTTTTAGCGGATCTATATTATTTTTCAATAAATATTAGATGTGTGCAATCAGAATTTGAATCCGACATGCGGTTCAAAATATGCCAAAACCGCTGTCTACTCATGTGTCAAACAGTGTGTATGCAGCCAAAAATACATTTGGATACATTTTCTGTTTTTGTTTATAGAGATATATGTCACATAAACTTACAAATTACAGATCAAAATTTTAGCAGCTGCAAAAACATGCAGACATCTAGATGAACAGAAATCGGCCCTATTAAGTATTTCGTAAAGAAAGGTTTTGAATAAAATGCATTATGGATTAGGTTGTTCGAACTTTTTCATTGTGTTCACGTTTTATATTTATTATAAACATTTTATCATTCATCATTTGAAGTTTTTAAATATGAACATTTATTCATAGAAATTAAAAAAAATTTTTGTAGGTTCAGGAGAGCTTTCTTCTTCAAGCCGAAGATTATATATATACCCGTGCAGCTTTTAAACTCAAAGAGTAGATTGAAACAGGCAGATGGACAAGCAGACGGGTGGATAGATAAATTAACAGGAATGTGGTCGAAGATGCTCCCTTCTGAACGTTACAAACATATGGCCAAAATTATCATACCATCTTTAAAGGTATAAAATCAGATAAATATTCCGAGCTGTCAAAGGCGGCATCGCAGGCCAAAGGAGACGGAATGCGTTTTAAAAATGTTTATATTAAAACTCCATTACATTACTTTTTCATATTATTGTGCAAAATCGCTAGAGCATTTACATTTTCTGGAATTAACAAGCTTCTTCTTTCTCTTACGATTTGCCCAGCCAAAGAAAACAGACGCTCCGAAGGAACTGATGCTGCCAAAAATTGCTCACAATGCATAGTCTCTCTGCATGTATAAAAAGAGCTGAGGGTAAACCGATTTTCTCTCTTTCCACCGCTTAAGTGGATCTGCAGATCTTCAGCCCATTATTAATGGTGATCATTTGAAGATTTCGCTAAATACCAAGAACGTGCTTATTGAGTAAACAGCCACAGATCTAACCATGGCCAAGGTGGTACTGGATACCATTGACTGTTTCTTCGCCGAGCATTGTGCCGAGAATTTTACTGTTGAGCCTTGTTATGTGGTTATGTGGAAGACGGTAGCACCGTCTCTTATCCAGAGCTAGCCGTCCGGGAGGGAAAAATTTCGCTGAAGCCTTCAAATTAACTATAGTTCAAACAATGAACAATAGTTCAAAAAATGAACTATAGTTAGAAAAATGAACTATATTTCAAAAAATGAACTATAGTTTATGAAAAAATGAACTAATGAACTAAAATTTCCAACTCTAGCATACAGCTGCCATAGGAACGATCGGTCGAAAAAGTAGTTATAGTGAGAAAAACTTTTTTGTTTTCAATTGTAGCGTCTTTATGCTTTCCAGATATGAATATAATCGGAATCCACACAATTTTGGGAAGTTTAGTTGGATGAATATATCTTATAGCTGCCATATAACAAAGCGGCAAGCATATAGTCAAAGTGGTGGTGCCATCTATTGCTGAGTTTGAGAAAAAACTTATCTAAGAATGTTCGACGAAAATCATTTAAAACCTTAATTTATACAAATTATACAAGCTACAAGGGTATATTAACTTCGGTCGATTTTATATAGATTTTTTTAGATGCAGTCGAAAACGACTTCCATCTATGATTTTTTCGAATGATTTTTTTCAAATCGCCTATTTTTTGCACTCAATATACTCCTACCAAAATACTACCAAAAAATAGAAACAAAAATAAAGAATATTTATGTTACCAATATATCTTTGAACTTCAAAGGCGTACTAATGTTGAGTTCGCGACTGTGGAAATTGACATATTCTTTGGAGATGTCTTTGGTGAAATAGAAGGAAACGGCGTTACAGTTATGATGCCAGCATTTAATGGGAAAAGAGCTCAACTGGACACCGAAGAAGCAAACGAGTCTCGAAAAATCACCAAAAGGTGGGTTGTCGAAGCCGTTCATGTAGCAATTGCTTAAAAATATAAGCTTTTGCATTACAATCTGGACAACAAATACCTTAACAAAGTTGGGGATTTATGCAGAATCGCTGGTTATCTCAACAACAAGTTTTGAAAGATGTTGAACTCAGATAAAGAATTAGGAAGCAGAATACTTTACTTATTTTAAAAATCGTACGATGGCTCCGAATTCTTTGTTTGAAGAAGTTGAGAGAGAGCTTTACAACCGAAGAAGAAGTTTCTTAAGTCCATTTCCAAGGCTGACGGAAGACGAGCTAAAGGTATTTTATTCTGGATCTTACCAACTGTCGCTAGTAGTCTCATACCTAGCAAAAAAGGACGATTGATGCTTCATTCGTTAATATGAGTCCCTCAATAATAAAATGCAAGGTTCGCTCTTGGCATATTAACAGCAGTGTCTATGTCGATTTCATTCCATATAATAATAGCATTGATGCTAGATAGTTGTCCCAACGGAAAGAGGACTGTTGGCGGTTGTTCTCATGCTGCATATGTGATTCATTACAGCAGCAATTTTATCAAGAATTTTTGAATCGAATGAAGCGAGAATGTTGTCATAAACGTTAATAGTGAAGACGACGAGTAAATAAAATAAATAAGTAAGTGTTAAATTGGCTCAAACAGCACCTCCAAAGGAGGGCCAGGGCCAAGCTTCTCTCAATCTCTTGGCGTGTTGTGCTTATAATTTTTCGCACAAGAGAAAGGTACCTACACAGCTTAACGCCGAGTCCGAACGGCAATAGTTAGAGAATTTTTGCTTTTTCATGGCTAGTTAACTTGACAACTTAACTTGGCGCCAGTAGCTGGTGACCGGTTGTGTAAAAGCTTTTTTCTAAAGAAAGAAAAAACTTTTTTTGATTAGATGGTCTGAGGCGGGATCGAACACCCACAACCTCCCGCACCAGCAGCCACATATACTACTGGTGCGCCACACCCGGCCACAAATAAAATAAGTAACTATATAATTATTAATTTCTCTAGTTTCTCTGGTCCCCGAGATATTGCAATTTAAACGATATTTGACGATATATGAAGGACATGGCATAAAAATAACCCAACATTGGGCCAGATCAGTTTGTTTTGAAGTAGTCTATACAATTATAAAGGAAATTTCAAAATCCCAGACTTTCGGCCGCACCCCTTCCCTTATCGGTCTCGACCTTTTGTTTGCTTAAATATTGTAATGGCGCTGAGAGGCAAGGATTCAGCAACCTACATACTCGTGTGCAGAGTGCAGAGAAGCAATGTCCTTTGATGATAATTAAAGCTGAGTCACGTTAAGTAGGATTTTAAAAGCCCTTGCTGGCACCCTGTGGTTAAACGGAAGCAAGTACAGGACAAACTACGAAGTGTGCGGTCATGGGCTACCCAACACAAAAGAGAAGGTCAACAGTTTTAAAAAATTATTTATTAAAACTTCAATGCTGATTTAAGCAGTGCATTCGATATATTCATTGTTTTGTAAGCTCAATTTAATGAATTCGTATCTAAATGTTTCTGTCTCTAATAAGAAAACAAGCCTGGCAATCCTGGAAAATGAGACTACCAAAATCTGCCCAGAAGAACATTTGACAACACAAAAATTAGTAATGACATATTAACAAACAGATTTCAGAGATGGTATGAGATAGTGGTTCGACACTTATGGGCCATACATTCCTTATACTTGCAGGCAGATCAAGTTTATTTTCAATTTTTGCCACGCCCACCTCCAACCCCGCAATTGGGAAAAATCGTCATATCTGAGTTCGACTGTTTTACAGCTACAGAGTATTTTATAGTCCGGCTTGACCGACTTTCTTACTTGTTTCATTTTTGAAAACTAGTGTACTAATTCTAAGCTACTGATATGTATATAGAATACAGTTGACCGATTTTTAGTAATTCAGAATCGTTAAGATTCTGATTGCTTACTTTTAATATTGAGCACGCTATTTTCAAACAACTAAACATTTTTGTTCACAAAAACGCATTTTTAGAACGATCGATCAGACGTAAGCTATAAGATATAGTTAGCCACAGGGAGATTAAAACCGAAACGAATATCGGTTTCGGTTACGGTTACGGTTATGGTCATTAAAATCAAATTGATAGATAAGTGAAGAATACGCATTATCGCAGTTAGAAGCAGATAGTCGCAGAAAGAGGCAGACGTCGCAGTTTGCGGCAGCAAGTCGCAGACGCACAGTGGCGCCCTTAAAAGAAATGAGGTAGCAAAAATCCAAAACTTTATGTGCGCTTACGATATTTTTAATAAACTCATCTTTTACGAAATTTTTGAAAGATTTCAAATTTGCTAACTTCAATAAAATCTGATTTTTACTTCAAAAGATATAACCCTTAAAAGTTGATCGAATTTCCTTGTCTGCCATATTTTCAAAACTTATTCTTTGATTATCTCTTTACCTAATTCAACAAAGTCCAGCTGACCCTTCGTATGCTAGAGATAAAAAAGGTAAAAAAGTCATTGCTCAAAAATTTTATGGCGCACAGTGGCGCCATTTGAGTTTTTTTTTTTTGCAAAAATCATAATTTTTGATGATAGATAATTGCCCAAAATATAAAATAAGCGTTTGTACAAGGTGCTAGACCTTCTCGATGCTTACTTATGGGCTATAAAAGTTGAAATTTGTTTGACATATGGCATTTAAATTATTTAATTATCTCAAGTGGTTCAAAAGTTATGATTCTTACAACGAAAAAACTCAAATGGTCCACTGTGAGACGTCGCACAGTGGCCGGTTTCGCTGCATTAGCGTTGCAAAAATCGTAACATTTGAACGGAAAGAGATATTTGAAATTTTCCAAAGGGAATGTAATAGAGAATTTCAGTAGCTTTGAAATAAGCTTATGGTCATCAGTGTAGGTCAACAGCTATAGATATTTATTTTCATTCAAATTAAAGTCCAGTCAAATTAGGTAAAAACGAGAAGGCCAAGCTAACTTCGTCTGTGCCGAAGTTTTTATACCGTTGCAAACGCTGTTTTTGAAATGTGAGAGTTTATAGGCTAGTCCCACTGAACACATCTAACATCCAACATCCTGAGTCATAAATATTTACCAAGTCGAAATTTTTTACCTTCGTAGCATGTTCCTATTAGACAACGACCGTCTCAACATTTTGACAAAACAAAAGTTTAACAAGTAAGAGCGCTGTAGTCGAGTTTCCCGACTACAAAATACCCTGTTCAATTGAGACACACATACAAACACACTCACATACACAAACGCATACACACATACGAGAGCACACAAACACACACACGCGCGCTCACACGTGGCCTGCGCAGGCAGCGCTGCCTGCATGAAGTGGCCGCCTCCCACCCCACAGACAGACAGACAGACGGACACAGCTATATCAACTCGGCTGTTGATGCTGATTAAGAATATATATACTTTATAGGGTATATATATACCCTATATAAGAACCATTCCCTTTGGAGGAATACCCTCAGGTGAACCTCAGTCAAGAAGAGCTTTCTGCACTTGAGGAAGCGATATTAGAGGAGGTTTTCCTGGCATGTTGGGGTACGCCCATCAGGTTCGCGGGAATCCATTTCCGGCCTGGTCATCTGATCATCGACTGCAACAATGAGACGACCGCGGAGTGGCTGATAAGCAAGGTTGACAGAATGGAGAGGAGTTCTCCTTATCGGTGAAATAGGATCTCTGAATTAGGATATCCCCTCGCTCCATTATATCACCATCTTCCTCCCAAGGAGTGCCGCAAAAGCGTATGAATGGGTCCTCACAATGCTGGGGAATCAAAACAGCATTGTGACTGACACGTGGCGGGTCATGTCACGCAAGGACCAAGGTTGCGGAGCCCTCAAGTCTATTGGTGTCGACAAAGTAGCGCATTGATGACTTCCCCCTCCGTCATCATAAGCACCAAGCTAGTCACGCAAAGGCGGCCTCGGCTGTCTTAGCTAGAACGTTCACCCGACAACCCCTAGGACTATATTTAATACAGGAACACTGGTGCAATGAGGATGTAAAGGGCCTGTATACAAGAGAATCCACAGTAATTTGGAACCAAAGGCATGCTTTCCCCAGAGCCTGTATTATGATAAGGAAGAATATTAAATATACTATCCTTTCAGAATTTCTCTTAAGGGATTGCGTCGCGATAGCGACCACCGAGGCGAAGCAGGGAAAGACCATGGTCATAGCCTCCGCCTACTTTGCTGGAGATCGTATGAATCCCCACAAGAGGTGTCGGCCCTGGCAGAACACTGCATGAGCAAAAGCCTGCCGCTTGTAGTCGGATGCGACGCAACTGCCCACCATGTCGCATGGGGGAGCTCCGATGTGAACGATCCAGGTGAGTGCTTACTAGAATTTTTATCCAGGCTTGACCTGAAATATGTAATGTAAGATCTGTCCCAACATTTGTAACTTGAGTAAGGGAGGAAGTCCTTGACCTCACCTTGTCCAGCAAGTCGCTATAACCTTCTATGAAAGATTGGCAGGTCTCTTTAGAGGCATCTATGTCAGACCATAGAATAATCCAATTTAGATTGGAAACGAACACAGAGCAAAGTATCCCTAGCAGGAACCCCCGCTAAACTAATTGGGGAGGCTTCTATTCCACGCTAGGAAATAATATGCCTAGGATTCGGTCAACGAAACACCCCCTAGAAGTAGAAATTTTAAAACAAAAGTATAATCGATGCGTACGAAGAGAATTGCCCTTTTAGCAAATCGAGAAAAGAAAATGATGCTCCTTGGTGAAATCCTACCCTGGAGAAACTCAGAAAGAAGACCCGATTTCTTATTAATGAAGCCAAAAAGAATGGGGACTGGCATATGTACAAGCAGGCCCTGACACTATACAATAGTGAGATTACGAAAGCCAAAAGAAAGAATTTAAAAAAATTCTGCGAGTCCATTAAAGACACGAAAGAAGTAGCAAGATTACATAGAGCCCTGGCCAAGAAAAGACCGGACGGCGACATTTCGCTCAAAAAGGCTAACGACGCACTATGGTCCCAAATCCCAAAATACTGGCAAAAAGGCGAAAAAACAATTTTTTACTTTTAATGGTTAGAATAGTTGTAGTGGTCCATCTAGTTTGTATTGTAACCGTTAATAAGGAGGAAGTGTCCCTACCTGGTTCGGGTATGAACTCCGTTCGTGACCGTCGAGCGTGCCTCATCGTTTACTCGTCACGCATCGAAAATAACACAACGTTCAGAAGCGTATGGAATCGCGAAAAGTTAACCGATTTGGATTTTACAAAATGGATTCTATTCCAGAAAGTAAGTACAATTTGAGTGTATTGCTCGAAATTATTATTAACAAAGCATGAAATAGTGAGTCATTAAAAAAAGTAGGGGTTTTTCTTAGTCACATTCTGAAAAGTCGTGTTAGAAAAGCAATAAGTCAAAAGTCCCATCAGATCCCACTTGCAAACAAAATATAAATTGTTGTTGTTTCTTTAAAATATATCAAATAATTAGCTGCTAATAGCTGCCAATTCAGTTTCGGTGACGATTTTTGTGCGGTTGGTTATGCGTGATTTTTCTGAATTTTTTTGTAATTCTCGTGACATAATAAATATACACTCACGGTTGCCACTTGACAAAATTAGACTACACCAAAAACAATTCAAAAAAGATCCATTTTGAATAAAAAGGAACCAAAAAAATTGTATTCCCTTATTCATGTTATATTTGCATTTAATATCTCTTTCACAAAATCGTTAAATTATACATCCATTTCTTTTCTTCAGTATTTTTAACCGTACAAATAAACCCAAAAAATTGTTCATATACTACTTAATTTCTGTGGCATAAGTAGACATCGGATTTTATGTACTTTTTTAAATGAAGGTTGATTAAGGTGAAAATTTGGATTTATACTAATTAAATAACCCACTTTCCATTGGAAACTGCATATTCAATATATGCAAATTTCGCATATTTTACATATGTAAAATATCGCATATTTTACATATGTAAAATATGTAAACAAATATGCAAAATATGCACTAAATATGTAAAATATGTAATAAATATGTAAAATATAAATATGTATAAAAAATGTATAAAAATTGAGAAATTTGCAAAAATTCTTGAGCTTCTTGAGCTTAGATTATTGTTAAAAATATAAAGATGGCATATATAGACGGTTAAATGGGAGTTGTAGACCGAGCAAAATAAATTTTTTATTGAAATTGTTTAATTTCAGATTTTTATGAAGATTTTATGGACGGCTAAAGTACACGGGTAAATAAAGATGTCGAATAAATGGTCAAAAAATCGCGAAATTTCAAAAATTCACATTTGAATTTAGATTATCATAAAGAAGGGTAAACCGGCGGGTAAATAGGAGGAGTATATCAAATGGTCAAGGAATCGCGAAATTTGCTAAATTTTCCAACGACCTAAGATAACTATGAAGGTTGGATAGATGGCAATTGAAGACGCGTATATTAGAGGCTTAGACCAAAAACCGCGAAATTTGTCAAATTTTCATTTGACTATTTACGAAAGCGCAGCAAATTTTCTGCGCGCTCGGAAACTCCAGAATTATATATTAATCCCTTCCTGTCATGTGGATACTGAGAATAAACCTCTCCCGAACAACAACATTGTAAACTTCGAACGAAATTCTTATTTTTCAAAAATGTTTTTATTATAATTGTTGTAGCAGTATACAATTAAGCATTTTTCTAAATTTCCCATTGTAAATTTTTGGCGTTTCTCAGAAAAAATTAGCTTGTAGGCCGAAAAAATGCGTTTCACATCGCAGGATGTAAGCGGTGCATTTGAATTTAAATATATCAGACATATTAATTTTCCCCGCGTCAGTTATTTCCGAATCAGAATTGAAAAATATTTGATTAAGGTTATCAAATGAACCATAGTCCGGGCTCCGATCCAATACTGCCCGATTTGTCAGTGGTTTCGTCGACCGAGAGACATATTTTATCGGCACCCAAAGCCTCACGAATACTATCCATATTTTTTTGCACTTGTCCAGATAGCATTTCCGTAATGTACTTTCTTCTGGTATTTGTTTCTTAATGCATTTTTTAAGAAAGCCATTAAATGTCTCATTATTTAAAGCATTGAAAGGTATGTTGGTTGCAATCAAGGCTTCGCAGAGTTCAATTGAATTCACCATTTTCATCGTCCTCCACTTCAACTGGCATCTACCATCTTACAACCAATTGTTTATGGCGCGCAGATGCTAAATGTTGATCCAATTGCGACTTTTGATCGCAAGCAATCTGATTTAACAAATTAAAATATATTTTCTTTTATTAATATGAATATTATTATTTTATGGATATATTGTACTCACTCGTTTTTTATTGCAAGTAAGACAGACAACTTTGTCTTCCTGTATTTCAAAACAGTTTGATTCCAATTCTTTTAGCCATTTTTGAATCAAACGTGTTTTTTTATCGCTTATTTTCGGCATTTGAATTAATTAAAAGTTGAATTGATGAAGTTGTAGTTGTAGAAGTATCTGAAATATGTCATTTCATAAAAAAATAGGTTTTTCACATATTTTACATATTTTACATATTTTACATATTCTGCATATTTTGCATATTTTTTTATGCAAATATGTAATTTATGCAAAATGGTTTTTAGCGGACTTAGATCGTTTTTCAATAAAAATAAGATGTGTGCAATCAGAACTTAAATCGGACATGCGGTTCAAAATAGGTAAATATGTAAAATCCGATGTCTAGCAATAAGGCATAACAGCATAACTCGAGTTACATTAAATTTGAGATTTTAATACCTATGGCTTCCTCGGATTTAATTCTATATTGTGTCCCAATTTCACACTAATCGGATGAGTGTTTACAAAGATAAAACGGTAAAACTAAACAGCATAAGTCTTGAGAAGTCTGAATAGATAAAACAACAACTTGATCTTATCAAAAAGACTTATATCAGTATACTTAATACTTCAATCTGTAAGAAACTTTCACTTAAGACCAAACACTTTTTTCACATACTCATTAAGGGCCGACTTCTCATCTCCTATATATCTACTATTTGCCAGATAAACTTAGAATTTACTCTGTTACTTGTTAGTTTATGTGATAGTTAGTGCTTTGTAGAAGCTGTGAAATCGGCCCTTAAAGGTAATAATTGCTTCCTTAAAAAATACGGAAAACACACTTTAGCTTTTATTCCTTATTGCCACAGATTTCTTTACATATTAAAAACTAAATAGTCAATATTTTTATTGTTTACATACAAAAATTACACTCTAAGATCAGTTACTTCTCTATATATCAAAGTATTTAACAGACCACACATAATGGGGATCGGTACTCCTACACAGCCCCTTGCAAAGCATTATTTTTGAAACTGAATCAAATTCGAGTTTGCACGAATTTGCCGAACCAGCTCCAGGTTAAAACTCACGCACCGTTTCCTTTACCTTTAAAATGGTGGATTTCCCCATACACTTGATACCCATATGTTGCTAGTCCAAGCAACTAAGTTCCAAATTATATCTATGAGTATAATAATAATAATAATAAATTTATTTAAAACCAATTATACACATGCTTTATACAAAAAATTTCAAAAGAAAATATAACATATCTAATTGCTAGAGGTTTCTGTATGTATGAGTATGTAACAAAGGTTTTGAGAATTACACTAAACAACAAGGTCCAGTATATTGAAGAGTGGGTGGTGATCAGAATCAGGATGTATAGATATGATTTTCGTTTGCTGAACACGAATCTGTTTTCGAAAATGGTCCATCACGTCCAGAAATGCTTAGAGTCCAAATTTTGAACCTTTTTAGGCTCGTTTTGTAAAGGAGCTACACCTTGTTTTGACTCTCTTGTGATAATATGGTATAGTACTATTTCTAAGGACTAAAAATATTATCTCAAACAATTCTACGCTTTTCTTAAAGGAAGATTTACCATTTTGCATATATGTTTAATAGTTTTTGCTCCATACCTTTTAAAATCGCGATTGTATCGAAAAAATGAAAATATGATACATGGTATTAGTTAAAATACGATATATCTTCTCTGCTGCAAGAGTTGGCCTTTTTTGTAAGCCCATAGACTAGAATATCTAGATTTATGAAATTAGTCAGCTGCTCGCTCTCACTTGCGCTCTCTGGATACATTTGGGTTAGCTGTTCGCTCTCATGCACGCTCTCCGGATACATTTGGGAATATGTCCGTCTCACTCTGACCACTGTGATTTCCTACTGAAATTATAAAGTATCTTTTTGGGCACTATCGTTAAGCACCAGCAAAATTGAGCGGCAGCGCGAATTTTATCTCTCAGTACTCATTCTCCATGGTAAGCCTGAGTAGTCGGGGAGCATCCCACTGCTCAAACAAGCTCCTGCAATATCTTTTTCTAAGGAAAGTCGTCTTGTCACAGTTATTCCCAAAATTATAACTGGTGTTACTTCGCATAATTTTTGGAACTCTATTAATTTATTCGTCATATTCGGGCTCAATGCAAAAGAGCCAATTCCAATAAAAAAAAGTGCCAGTGCACCAACAGGAAAATAAAACACCATTTTTGGTGCAAAAACACCAAGTGTGGCAACCGTGTATACACTGCTCGACAGCACTCACCCCCAATTTACCAAGCCAACTTTTTTTAAAGAATTTTGGCCCGCTGAGCACAAAAATCGATAATAAAAAAATTTGTGGAAAAGTTATCGAGATATTATCGATAAACGGGTTTTTCGATGTTTTCCGAAGCTGCCTCCACTTCGCATAATTTTTTTGTTTTTGCACCGATTAAAAAGTTGTAAAACATTTAAAAAGAAAAAACCTAGCCGATAGTGTCGTTTTCAGACAAAAATGAGATAGGGTGAGTGCTTTATTGCTATGGACACAAATGTAGAAAAAAACTAAATTTTTTGCAAAATTGATCGAAATTAAAGTGCATGTAAATGCAAATGAGTAAACAAAATTTATGTATTTCTGTTTAAGTTTTATATGTTCTGAATTTTGACTTCGAATTCGTAATCAGCGACCCCGAAAACCCCCGAGTACAGTTTTTAAGCCAAATCAAATTCGTTTTTTAAGAAATTGTCTGCCATATTGGATCCGCCATTTTGTTTTTATGAATTTTGACTTTGAATTCGTAATCAGCGACCCCAAAAACTCCGGGGTACAAACTTTCAGCCAAATCAAATGCGTTTTTAAAGAAATTGTAGCCATATTGAATCCGCCATTTTGTTTTTCTGAATTTTGGGTACAATCTTTCAGCCAAATAAAATACGTTTTTAAAGAAATGGTTTGCCATATTGAATCCGCCATTTTGTTTTTCTGAATTTTGATTTCGAATTCGTAATCAGCGAACCCGAAAATCCACGGGTACAAACTTTCAGTCAAATCAAATACGTTTTTCGACTTATGGACAGCTTTTTGGGGTTTGGGACGCCTATACCGTGAGCAACAATGAGAGAGTACGTATTAATTTTAGCCCGATATTTTCACAAGAAGTATTTATGGCCGCTCTCTCCATTTAAATGCAACCACAGTGCTGGTTACATGGAGTAAAATATTTTACCGGCTTTGCCAGCGTCGCCGGGAACACATCTAGTATTTATATAAATTTTAAAGCAGCAGCAAGCAAAGCTTTCATCTCTGAGCCATAGACTAAAAGAATGTATGGAGCAGAGAGAAGAGGTGCTTGTTGCTTCGATTCCAAGTTAATGTATTTCTGTAGAAAACTATGGCTTAGTATGTGTTCTTAATTAGAGACTAAAGTATGTTCATTTACATATTAAAATCATTTCATCCAGCACTAAGAAAATCCCTTGAAAAATCCCTCCGGGTGTGCCACAAGAATCAACCACAACAAAAACAAAATAAGGAAAAAGGCTGACAGGAACAGCTACAGTAACAACGATAAACCAGCGAAGCATGGCTGAGCTAACAGAAGAAGTAGGGGCTGGCGGTGGAGCATGCGAAGGAGTTTGTTCAAGCAAATTCGTGACTGCAAAAGTCAAGTGGCAAGAACACGCGGCGTATGCGTAACGTAATGGCATACGTGAAGGCATTGCATTAACATGTGTGTGTGTAAAAGTGTCTGCGTGTGTAGGTGTAATCGACTTTTTGGGTCGCCGTCATTGCAGTTTCACGCAAACACACACACACACAAGACATTTAATCAACCCAACCCCATGCCCGCGTCGGCGTTTCAGTTTCGGGTTCAGGTTCAGTTTTCGGGGTCTCTGGGTCTGTGCGTGGCATCATTACTGTCATCGTCATCTTCATTTTGCTAAAACATTTATCTGTGCGCCAATCGCATATGTGTGTGTTGGGCGGAACAAAATTTAATGTCACAAACTTTTGATGTGTTCTAATTTATATACAAACTGGCAGCAGGCAACCACCTTTCATTCCATTCCATCTCCTTTTTTTTCGGCCGCCGCGATGCCTCGTTAAAGCAAATTTGTTTTTACGCTTGATGGCAAATTGCGCGACTCGTCGTCCTGGCCCAGCCTCCATGTTAATATTTCATATGTCATCGCATCAGCAACAACAGCAGCAAAGACCCCTCGAGCAGCGGCAGCCCTTAAATCGCTTGCGTTTAAAAATTTGATTATGTGAGGAAAATAAAGAATGAAAAAAAGGAGGGAAATTAAATTTATACACAGATTCACAATTTTTAAGCCCGATTGTTGTTGCCATCGTATTTTCCTTTTTATGTGACGGCTTTTCCGCATTTTGGGCATTAAGAAGCAAAAAAAAAATATATAACAAAAACCGCACGCACACACCCAAAATACACTTTACAAAATCAAAATTTGTATGATCTTTTGAACAAATGTCATATTCATTAAATGACCCATTCTGCACTGGGTAAACAAGACAGCTTCAGCTTGTCAGCATTTGTCTCGATGTGGATTCATGCTTTCTCTTACACAGATTTCACATTCAATCATACATACACTGAAAAGGTGAGCTATGCTTTCCCAATTTAACTCCCGCACAAAAATCCAAAGACAAAATAGTCTCTCATCTTTCAAACTAAAATTTTGCACACAATTTTTTACTGCACGCTGCTATTACATCTGAGCTAATCGGCTATATAAACGAGAGTGTAAGTCAAATCAGGGGAAGAAATGTCTAATAGCCTTCCCTTATGTTAACTAACAAAGCATTAGCATTAATGTTAGCATATTAACATAAAGTTAGCAGACAGCGCATGCTGAACCGAAATATATGACAAAAGTTGTGTTTTTTAAGGAAAATCCGAAAAGCAATGTTTGCTTAAATGAAATAAATGTAAGTTTGAATTTATTTATCTTCTCGTATAATCGTTTGTAAGTTGAACTCTATGTTAACAAGGTTATATGGAAGGTGACACTCATATCTACGGTCACTGGATCCGGTTTAAGTAAAATGGGAATTGCTTAAGCAGTTGAAACCGACAGCTCAATGCCAAGTGAATTCAATTCGTAGAAAAAGGAAGCCTTGATCTAGTAACCACAGATATCCTTGCCACCTTCCATATAAATTTGTATAAGTAAAATGGCCAATTCAAACGTTTTTACGAAAACCGAAGTGGAATTGAGAACAGACCTGACAGCTTTCATCAGTATAGAACCATTATCAGAATCAGTTCATCGAGAAAGTCAAATATTATTTGTCTTTTCCGATTTATGAATTTCCCGAAGTTGAAAATATTATTTCAATTTGTGACCCCCGTATAACCCACAAAGCTTATCTTACATACATCAGCTCGAAGTCAACGTTTTACGACTTATCCTTTTACAACTTGGCTGCTGGATTACCCAAAATTAAAGCATAGTTTTCCAAATATTTGCACTAAAAAGATTACAAGTGGTCGAGTGTGGCTCAGCGGTTAGTGTGTCGGCCTGCTGAGCGGGAGACGTGGGTTCAATCCCGCCTCGGACCATATAAAAAGAAGTATTTTTCTTTCTTTAGAAAATAGGTTTTACTCATCCGGTCACCTTCACCAGCTATTGGCGCCAGCTGTGAAGTAACTAGACATGAAAAAGAAAAATTCTCAAACTTTGCCGTTCGGATTCGGCGTTAAACTGAAGGTCCCTTTCTATTGTGCGAAAAATTATAAGCACACACGTCAAGAGATTGAGAGAAGTTTGGCCTGGCCCTTTGGCTTTGGGGCTGTTAAGCAAATTTTACAAGGGTGCAAAAGTATGTAACAGGAAGAAGCAGGGCTTAATACCGGAACCGGTACCGGAACCGTTAACCGAAATAAACCGTTTTAAATCAAGTACCGGAACCGGAACCGGAACCGGAACCGGAACCGGAACCTATAC
Source organism: Lordiphosa magnipectinata (assembly GCA_037044535.1). Classification (NCBI taxonomy): domain Eukaryota; kingdom Metazoa; phylum Arthropoda; class Insecta; order Diptera; family Drosophilidae; genus Lordiphosa; species Lordiphosa magnipectinata. The sequence continues at coordinate 59,386 of JBAMBO010004543.1, read as the reverse complement.
AAATTTTTTTTTTGAGAACCGAAAACCGTTTACCGTTATTAATGGAACCGATAGAACCGGAACAAAACCGAAACGTTGGTACCGGTAGAGTTTCGGTTTTTTACCTTTGCAGAGCGCATCGTAGATTTGGTCACGAGTTGTAGCTCAACCTACAGGAAGACATTTTCAACATTTACTCCAGTTTTGCGGCTGCAGATAACGACTTTCTTCTGCACCGGAAAGTGTGGGACTAAGTCCACAAATTTGTACGCATACTAGAACCAGCGGAGGTGGCCACAACCAAACTTCAAGCCGAAATCTTGTTTTGGGTGATTTTAATTCCATTTCGATACACTGCAAATTGAAAATATAAAAAAATTCGTCGTCTCTAGCAAAACAGCTACTGGATTCCATTAAGACTCTTCTCGCACTTAAACGTGTTCAAATCCATGAAATCATTCTTAACTGGTGGTCAGAATCCTACACAAAGTTCCCAGAACTGTATAAGATTTCAAAAGTCGTGCTTTCTGTTCCAGCTACGCAGGTTCTCTGGCGATAAATTTATAACAAATCCGCTAAAAAGTTGTATGGACTCAACCACATTGAATGCAATTATCCAAATCACAAGAATGTTATATTGCCGATTTGAAAAATTTCGATCACAACTTTGAGATGATATAACTCAGAACTTTCCTGGGCCTTAGGCCCAGACATAAAGCCCCTGGGCGTTAAGTCCGTATTTGGATTTGAATTATTTGACAACAAAAATACCACTTAGTGAATGTAACAAAAGACTGAGGCTTAAATTTAGTTGCCATTTAATGATATTTCATCTTCGATTGGCTAAAAAGCCGACGTCTAATAAAAACGCGAATTGGAGGACCATGGATGGCTGTTTTTTGTTTACATATAATTCGAAACCCTTTTTTTCTGTGAAGCGCAACTACAGACTGTTTTTAAGTGAAATGTAGCAATTAAAATAGACCGCTACAACTTCGAAGAAAAGTTCTTAAATATTCCTATGGCGGTAGGTGCAACACTACCTAACAATTACAGTGAATTCTCTATATTTGTTGCAGATTCTAGGCTTTGTTTTGAAAAACGGTTACACATTTCTAAATTGAAGATTCTGCCCATTGCGAGTCTCAAATTCAAATTTTCTGACAATAAGATTTCGCGTAAATATAAAATAATGATTTAGATTTATTTCAGAATTTAATTTTTCCAATATTAAAAAAAAGGGTAGTACTTATACCGGTACGTACCGGTATACCGAAATAAAAATCCGGGTACCGTATCGAAACCGAAAACCGAAATTAATTGAAAACCGAAATAGAACCTTTAACCGAAACATTCATTTCGGGACGTACCGGAACCGGTACCGTAACCGAAATTCGTTTGGGGATTAAGCCCTATATTCTTGATCAGCATCAACAGCCAAGTCGATGTAGCCATGTCCGTCTGTATGTCTGTCCGTCTGTATGAACGCACAGATCTCAGAGATGCTAAGAGAAAGAGGTTTGACATGTATTGGGTAAAGCTGGCAAATATATCGATTCTCGAATCGATGTATCGATTTTTCCTCTGCGTGAAACATCGATATAATTTTTGAGAATCCTTAAAATCGAAAAAAGTTCCTCCACTACTTGGCCATGCACCTCGGGCGAAGCTCGAGCTAAGAATTAGAACAAAATGGCACATATCGAAGTTGAAATGAATGACAAGAATGACCGAGGATGAAAAGAGGGAAAACCAAGTGTTTGGAATTTTGCATAGTTTACAAGGTGGTCAAGCAAAATGCGAAAACACAAATTTATTTAATCATTTAAAATGAGCACACCCGATGATTTCAAATGAGGTTTCTAGAGCAATTCTCACAATGAACTCTCTCTTGGTTTCCTGGTGTCATTTATGGAAAACAAGCTGACAAAAAAACCCGTTACAATCCCAATGAAGATGCCTTTAAAAAAAAAAAAATTTATACATTTTTTGAATTGCAGTAAGCTCCCGAATCAGTTTGCCCACTTTCAGATTCATGGAATTCAAAGAAATGGCCATTTGCGTTCTGCATTATTTATGTGTATGTTTGGAATGTATGTATGTTTGGCAAAGCTGGAAATATAATCTAGGATATGCGTGCATCTTTACAGCCAAGTAATGTCGGTATACTTCTATTAGCTAATAGGAACCAATGGCTTAAGAAGTTATTTTATTCTTTCATTATTAGTTAAACAAGTCAAATGTGAAAAAATCTTATCATTACAAGTATAACACGAAGTGAAATAATTTAAGTTGAGTAACCTCAAAACGAAAATAAAATTGATTTATATTTTTACATATACGTATATGTATACTCTTATTTGTTTAAGGGCTGATTTATCATCATCTTCTATATAGCTCTTGCACTGTTATTTGTTAGCTTATGTGACAGATTAGTTATTATTCCAGACAATTTTAAAAAACGATTTTACTCGATTTTAATCGATGTTTTCCTAAAAATGTTGGGAAAAAATCGATACTATGGACATCGGCTTTTTGCCAGCTCTAGTATAGGACATATACTTCTTATACTTACAAGTTTCTCAAGTTTATTTTCTATTTTTGCCACACCCCCGTAATTTGAAAAAAAGGTCATATCTCCCACACCTTTAAAGATAGATGGTTCTAGAAAAAGTTAGTAATTAGCATTATTTAACGATTTGCCGAAGAAATGATAAAGATTCAAAGGTCAGTTTCGAAATGGTTTAGTTACTTGGTTTAATAGGTCGAACTAACTTTATTGAATATAACATATTTACTAACAATTATTGTTCGATCTTGCAGCCGGCTGCGTTCGCTGCCAAAGACTAACTCGCTGACACGTTAGGGCTAGAGATGGACAACCACGCTATCGCGTGATTATGATGATTAGTGCGGCCAGAGCTGCCACAATGGTTACAGTGGTGGCGCCATCTATTTGTCAGTTTTGAAATGATCATAGTAGTGGCGCCATCTATTGGGCAGTCTTGGAAATCAAGTAGTAGCGCAGTCTATTGGTCAAACTATGACCAAAAGGAAGTTCGCTGCCGCAGCGCAGCAGCAGCGCTGCTATTGCAGGTACGGAATATATTTCAGTCGGACTTGACCGACTTTCTTATTTGTTATTTATATAGGACTGGCTTTAATTTTAAAATGGTGAAAAGATGCTTTTAATTTTATAAATATATTGAACATTGTTAATTAACCTCAAAACGAAAATGATCTAACATTATTTGACATGTTCTAAACATATTTTTATAAACAAAATATAGATGGCTTTAATTCAATTTCTGGGAATGTATATGAGACCTTGTATAGTTCCTAATCAAACTGCCGTTCAAAAGTTAGAGAATTTTGTTTAACGTTAAACGAGTCTGGACCACTGTGCGACGCTATAGAGTCGAAAAATTATGGCATAAAAACAAATTCTTGTTGTAGCGCCCTTTCGTTAGATTTTGATGTTCATCACTAATTTAGATAGGTAAGGCTGGAATGACACTTTCAATTTTTAGAGACAATTATTGTCGCAATTTTTTACTAATAGACAAAAGTTGCTGTTGTAGATTATCTCAGCCTCTTCAAAAACATTATGCAGCGAGATTAAGCACACACACACAAACAAAAAATCTGGTGGGTAAAATTAACTACTCTGACAGTAACTTTTTTTCAAATTTTTTATGCATGTGGTCTTGTTGTTGTTTGGTAACTGTGCTAACAGTAAAATCTACAGAAGAAATTGTAAGTTTCTCGTAGTTATTTTTGCACGTGTTTTGTTGTTGCATTTAACAACTGTACTCTAAAGTAAATTTAACTACAAATATTTTTCACATATTTTGTTGTTTTAATAAGTTACTGCGACTACAGTAACTCTTTACAATAGAAGTAGTAACTCTGACGTGCTTTTTTCATCTCATACTTTGATTTTGCAGCAATTAACTGTACCCACAAGTAAACCTAACCGCAGAAATAGTGTAACTTTTTTAATGTATTTGCTGCACAGATTAACTGTACCGACAACAAATCTAACCGCAAAGATTGTTGATTTAGCAAATTTCAGTTGGTCTTATATAGTTTACTTGAACGGAATTTGAACTTGAGAATTACTAGTGGTCTCATTTATGCGATATTCAAGAAATTTGTTCCTGCATGTGTTTAGGCAGATTCAATACAATTAATATGTTGGACCCGTCGATATGAACGCGCACCCGTACTAGCCCGTAGCGCAACTATTTAAGACGTCCTTCCCATCGTGTTCAGACCAAGGGCACCGAGTTCGAATACCCCACATAGTAAGTAAACATTTTTAAAATAAAATAAAAAAAAGATTAATTCGAACAAATGTTTCAGAACCAAAATTGGTGGGTGAAGGTAGGGGGTTAACTCTTCTGCTCTGGGGTGGATGATGATGAGCTCAAGTAGATTGGCAACTTGTAACAGCACATTAAATATCAACACATGACATAACAATAAACAAATCAAACACACAATGGGACGACTCGACAATAATAATTGCACACACCTAAACTAGCACTATGACAACAATTATTATGTATGTAGTATGTATAAAAATGTATGTTATTATGCTATTTGTTTTAATGTGAGTAAAATAAACACAGGCTCCCTGAAGAAGGCGCGACAAGCGGCCGAAACGCGTTAGAGAGAAATTTAAAATAAAAACATGAATTTTTATTTTGGATGAGGTTGAACGGCCATTGTAACCCATACATTGAACACAACAATTAAACAAATTGGCCTACCACAATACACACAGCTAAAATAGTATCCCACCCTACTATTCTACAATTGAGTAATAGCTGTCAAATTACAAATTGAATGGTAAAATTACTGTGAACACAATAAGAAAAGTACTTTCTGTGAACATCGGTGAATATTACTATTTTTGTGCGTTGGCGCATTTCTAAACGAGATTTTCGGTTAGATTTACTATAACAATAGTTCTCTTTACGTAAAGGTTTACGAGAAAGTTACTATAAAATTTGGTTAATTTTATTTATTTTTTTACTTATTTTTATATCAGTTAAATTTACCCACAGATTTCTTTGTGTGTATTCTTACTCTCTTATACCAACGACTTTTCCCCACAGATGAAAAATTGTGACTAAAATAGTCCCTAAAAATTGAAATTGTCATTCCAGCCTTACGAGAACGAAAATGTTTGAGAATTGCAAAAAAGAATAGTTTGTCAAAAAAATCCTCAAATTGTTTATATTTAAATCAAATACTTAGTATCTCAAGAACCTACACAGAGAAAAATATTCGTTTGAATTGTAAAGAGATCATGAATTTTTGTTGACGATACTTAGCACGCTGTCCGTCTGTTTCTATGCTATCTCCTCCGTCAGTTTAAAAGCTATCTTAACCAGGGCTGCAAACCGGTTTTGAACCGAACCGGTTCGAACCCGGAATTCCGGCTTATTTTTTACTGTGAACCAAACCACGAGGACGAAAATAGATCAACCCGAACCCGTTTCGAACCTAAGCTTTTGGTTCGGTTCAAAAAAAAAAAGTTCTTCGATGTGTTATTTTCTCTTTTTCGCACTCCCAATCACAATTACAATTACATTGTACATCTGTGAAACAATTTAAATACGTGAAGAATCAGAGCGTGCTATTGTATGTAGTACTTCTTTGCCTACCTATGTACATATGTATATATACATTCATACTTATGCGTAGTTTATATTACATACACATAGACCACAATACTTCCAGTCAGAGATATTAATTTGAAATGTACTACAAATTGAATGTAAACACCATTGTACACCGCACAATGTATTGAACGTTTTAATTTTCATCTTATACATATACATATGCGCCAATCTAAGCAACTCGGTGCATGCTACTGCAGAAACATGTCAGCCGTTTTGTCCAGCAACAAAAGTACTTACATTCATACAAGCAGAAGTGTGTGCCACACGCAGCGTTGTCAATTTAGCTGTTTTTCCCACCAGATATAGCTCTCTGGTAGGCTCGAAACTCGGAAACTATAAACTGTAATTCTAGCTAATTATTTGTCATTTAGACATTATTGACTTTTTTTAGAGGGCGCACTAAAGACTTATACACTTGCTTAGAAGGAAGTCCATATCCAGCACACAAACGCCAACCTCACGTAAATTATAATCAACGTCTTACAGTCTTACAATGTATCTTGGCGTCAAGTGTATACCTATTGTATTGTTATTTTAAATATATTGCGTTTTACCCAACGAACCAAGGTTCGACCCAAAACCAACGCCCAAAATTTAAATTTTAAATTTTGTTAAATTTTGGTTCGAACCCGCAAACCGGAGGTTCCGAAAAATTTTTTGGGTTTGCAGCCCTGATCTTAACCAAACTATGCACGAAGCCTTTTGGTACAGCTACGCTGCACATTTGTCGGAACCGGCCGGTTTGGATGACTATAGAATATAGCTGCCATAGGAACGATCGGTTGAAAAAGTAGTTCTAGTGAGAAAAACTTTTTTGTTTTCAATGGTAGCGTCTTTAAGCTTTCCAGCTATGAATATTATCGGTTTCCACACAAACCAAAGGTACACAGAGTATATTAAGTTTGTGCAAAAGTATGTAACAGGGAGAAGGAATTATTTCCGACCCAGCCATCCGTCCGTATGAACGAAGAGATCTCAGAGATGGTAAGAGATATAGGTTTGACATGTATGGGACATATATTTCTTATACTTGCAGGCAGATCAAGTTTATTTTCAATTTTTTGCCAACTATTGCCGTTCGGATTCGGCGTTAAACTGTAGGTCCCTTTCTCTTGTGTGAAAAATTATAAGCACACACGCCAAGAGATTAAAAGAAGCTTGGCCTTGGCCCCTCTATGTGTTTGCTGTTTGAGCCAATTTTACATTACGTATATTAAGAGGTGGTGACCAAAGGCAACATGTTTCAAATGGCATCGCTAAGGATCAACTCGGTCTATAAGTAGGTTCCCTTGAAGAGGGTCCATCCGCGAAACTTAATTATATAAAATCGTCCCTGAAGGGTACCTAGGTTGGGGTGTCTTTTTTCCAATTTTACCTCCAAACCAGGGATTAAAACCGAAATGAATTTTGGTTTCGGTCGAAACATTTTTATTGGCCCAAAGCTTTTTTAACTGTACAGGAATCGGACAAGCAACCTATGCCCATCTCCCATAAATTTATAAATCTGTAAGCCAGACTTACTGACAGATTACACAGTACAACACTAAAAAAAACCCCGGCACGGGACCCTTAAATTATGATAAAAGGGACCTCTGCAACTCCTCATACCTAGTTTTTCAAATACAGCCTCGGTTCGCGTTTTATGGGTACTTTTGTACTTGCAACACACAACGACAACAATTTTATCTTAGATTTTAAGGGCTTAAGATAAAAATTTTAAAAATTCAGCAAATGTGGAAAGAGTCACTGGGAACGCAATATAAAAAATTCGCTTCAATCGTACAATTGGTTAAGGTACCTCCAGAAGGAGTTAAACCTTAATTCTTTAATATCTTTAAAAGCGCGCGATTGATTTTTATTAAAATAGATATTTATGATGGTATTATGGACTATTGCATGTACCTAAGAGATGGTACTCGACAGCCAAAAAACCGCGAATTGGAGTACCAATTTTATATTCACCCACGAACCACTCCATATGGACTATGAGCCAGACGTCAAAATAGACCGAACTGTGTTTTCGGATTCACAAAGGAAGCTTTGGTTCGCCGACTGTAGGCAATTTTGTACCAACAATTGCCTCTGAGCAACATTTACCATTTGGGTATCACAGGCTTCCAAATTAAGTAATTTATCTTATGAGTAAAATTCATCATTGCCACCAAGAAAAAGTAAAATTTCAATTAAAATTGTCTTTGGTAGAGAAACCGCGGTACGGTAAGATGCCCTGAACTGAAGTATTTAAATGATACGATCTATTTTCCTGCTGGTAATGAAGCACTTTACTCATAAAATTTATTAAAAAATTTTGATGAATCTGGTTTAACCCTAAATGGTCAATGTTGTTCTAAGGCAGTTGCTAGTACAAAAATACCTTTAAACCGTGAACCAAGGTTTCGTTGGAAAAACTGAAAACGCAGATCTGTCTGTTTTTAGGTCTGGTTTATATGAATTGGTTCGTTGGTGAATATAAAATTGGTGCACCAATCCGCGGTTTTTTGGCTGTCGAGTACCATCTCTTAGGGACATGCAACAGCCCATTATAACATCATAAAAAACGATTTTAATAAAAATCTGGATTAAGGTTTAATTTCTTCTGGAGGTACCTTAACCAATTGTACGATTGAAGTGAATTTTTTATATTGCGTTCCCAATGACCCTGTCAACATTTGCTGAATTTTCCTAATTTTTATTTTAAACCCTTAAAATATAAGATAAAATTGATGTCGTTGTGTGTTGCAAGTACAAAAGTACCCATAAAACGCGAACCGAGGCTTTATTCGAAAAACTGGGTATGAGGTGATGCTTACAGAGGTCCTTTTTATCATAATTTTAAGGTCTTATGCCGGGTTTTTAAAAAAAGTTGGATTTTGTCGAACTGTGTTATCAACCCACAGCCAATAAAGCTTACCCCAAGGATCTAAGATTTGGCATGAAAGAAAATTTGGAAAATTGGACCGCGAAGTACACTAAGAAAAAACTTGAACGAATAATTTGAGTACGAACGCTCTTGAAAAAAAAAATTAGTCGTTCTTGAATTTTCAAGAATTTCGCTCTTGGAATCGAGATAAATTCGTTCTGAAACGTTCTCAATTTGGTTTTTTATAGGCAAGGGGGGTGAGGGCATCTTAACTTTGAGAGAATAGCGTTGGAGTCGCTCTCGCAGAGAAAGAGAGCGCATGCGCAGTTGGTCGTTGAGAGAATAGCGCTTGCGCAGTTTGTTGTTGTGCGATGCGTACGAAAGGCAACTGCGTTTATTTATAAGTGTGATTTCGTCGCGTCTTTTAGCTTACGGAAGATAGCTGAGATCGTTAAGCTGCCCGTCGCCTGTGTGTGTTTCAGTCTTTTGAAGTACCGAGTTCAAGTAACAGAAAAGTAAGTAAAAAAAAAAAAAAAATATCTATGTGGTTATCTCAAAATCAATCACAGTTTGGTTGGGTTGATAATGGTCGTGTCTCTGACACCCCCACCCCAAATATTCTTTTTAAGTTTTCTTTTTAAGTTTTTTATTTTTGAGAAATATTCGTTCTTGGATCAAGTACTGAAACTCTTGAATCAAAAATTATTCATACTTGGATCAAGAGCTGAAACTCTTGAATCAGGAATGTCGGGATCAAAAATTCACCCTTGAATCAAGAATTTCGCTCTTGGATCAAGAATTTCCATTCTTACCGTACTTTTGAGAACGAATGCTCTTGATTGAAGAATGAAATTCTCTATTTTTTCTCTGAGTGTAGGTGAAAATGGAAAACAAAAAGTTTGTATGGTATATAGCACTCTGTTTTCTCTTTAACTGTTGTCTATTGTCTCCATACATAAATGTATGAATACCTAGATCTCAAAGACTAGAAGAGCTAGAGCAACCAAATTTGAAATGTAGACTCCTATAGCGCAGATCAAGTTTGTTTCACCCCCGCCCCCACAATACAAAACGTTGAATAGCTCCAACAATTTTAAATAAATCGATCTCAAATTTAAACCTTACTTTGTATTCGCGATATCTATAATCTGAAATTTTCATAAAGATCCGATGATAAATAGCCGAGTTAAAAAATGTTGCATACTTTTTGGCTTTCCCCCCTCAGGAACACAGGAAGGCTATTAAACATTTTTCCCATTGAGTACGGGTATTTCGAAGTCGGCTAGAGCCGCCTTTAACTAACGCTCTCGTTTTGATTTGCCGTCCGGACTTCAAAGGGGTGTGCTTCTATAGCACTGATCGCTTTATTGCTTTTGTAGTTTCTGCATGCCTTTTTTGTTCTACACACATACCTAATATGTGTGAATGTGTGTCGTTTACTCTCGCGCTCAGTCTTCTGCTCTCTCCGCGCTCTGAGCAAAAGCGCTTAGTTCAAGTTAGTTAGTATGGCTGAGCGCATTACCTGTTGTAGTTGTATCATGGCAAGTAGTACCAACAACAACAACTTCATGCATATGTTCATCTTTGTGAGTGGATGTGCAGCTGAGTGGGACACCTCCCTTCAATTGATTCAATGTAAGCAAAATCTTCGTTTTGACTCAATGAAACAAAGAGGACAAACACTAACTACAATGTACACTCGCTGCTTAGTCCTCTCCATTTTCGCTGTAACTGTAGCAGTTGTTAAAGAATAACAGCTGGGCTCTGAATTCTTCAAACTTCTGCTCTCATACTCTCATGATCAACATGCGTGCTCTGCAAGTAGTACGTACCAACAACAATTACATACATATGTACTTCTTTGTGGGTGTGTGTGTGCATGCTGCAGGTGGGTTGTGTGTTTTTGGGTGTGTGGAGTGGGATGATGTGACGAGGTAGATGGGGCCGAGAAAGAGGGGCGGTGAAGAGGGTGTGAAGAGAGGGTGCAGAGTGGGCGAAGAGGGGGCCGGGGGAGGAACAGTGGGTTAACAGTGGGGAACAATGGAAGAGGGGGGGTAGAGTGGAGGGAGCTTGGGAAAAGGGGGTGGGGGAAAAAGAGGGAAAACATATTTGAATTGAATATTAATTGAAGAGTGGCTGCCATAAGGTCAAGTTATGAATCTAGTGAGTCCCATGACACCCACTCTTTTTTGTTTTGATCATTAGTTCATTTAGTTTAGTTCGACTCGAAACTGTCCACAAGATAAAATGAAGACAATCAAATTAATATCCAACGAGAAGGCCAAGCTAACTTCGTCTGTGCCGAAGTTTTTATACCCTTGCAAATGCAAATGTCACAGTTTAAGAACGCTTCATAAAAATCAAACATTTTTCTGAACTAAAACCCATTTTCCGACAGATAAACATCTGATTTCGACCAAATTTCGCGAATCTTTTTGAAAACAAATCAAATTAACAATAGCCGAGTTTAAGAACGATAAAATTGAAAACAAACGAGAAAGCCAAGCTAACTTCGTATGTGCCGAAGTTTTTATACCCTTGCAAATGCTGTCCTTGAAATGTCAGAGTTTAAGAACGCTTACATAAAAATCTAAAATATTTTTAACTAAAACCCATTTTCCGACAGATAAACATCTGATTTTGACCAAATTTCGCGAATCGTTTTGAAAACATATCAAATTAACAACCGCGGAGATTAAGAAAGATAAAATTTATAACAGAAAAGTTTTTCTCACTAAGACTCATTTTCCGACCGATCGGTCCTATGACCGCCTTAAGATATAGTCATCCGATTTCGACCAAATATTGCGAATCTATTTGAAAGCAGATGAAATAAGTAATCAGCGAGCAGCTATAAAATACAGTCATCCGATGTCGATCAACTTTTCAAATTAGTTTGAAAGCGTTTAATATTAATAATCACCGACCTTAAGATCGGTGCTACGCAGCCGTAGCTCGACTCAGCTCGTCGCCCTGATTAAGAATATATATAGTTTATGGGGTCGGAAATGAATATTTTTTTGCGTTGCAAGCTCCCAGCTCTCTCTATTTAGGATTCTTTTAGTCTCCTCTGCTGTTAGAAAGAGTGCATACTTGATACTTGGCTTCACGTTCTCTCTACACAACAATGCTTTCCATGAGCAGTTGATTGCTATTTTGGACTCTTTAAGCTTCGACTTGACATGCAGCTAAACAAAACAAACCCAGTTAAGGATTTTTCAAGGATTACACTCTCAGATTTAGTGGGTCTCGACTGGATCAAGTATTCGAAATAGGTAAAGTGATCCACAGTCTTTTTGAAAAACAATGAAATACAATAAAATATGGTTATTGATCATTTTTCTGTGTAAAAATTGTCGAAATTCTGTCATTATACATATTTTCCTTTTTCAATTTGGATATACAACTACGAATTTAAGTAAAAGTAATTTATAAATATTTCAAATTGCTGTGGTATTTTTAAATTTATTTTTATTCTGTCCGAAAAACGACCATCTATATTCTTAATAGGTAAGCAGACACATAGCTCCCGTGTGTTATTCTCAACTGACCATTCCATCCCACAGTCCAAAATGGCCTCTGCATTTGCTGTGATCATAGCCGGCCTGGTTCATATCATTTTTCGCTTATCTCTTTATATAACGCCATATTCCAAGACGTCACCGGGACCTACATTACCCACACTAATTGTGTGTGGTGCCATCTTGGATGTGATCTATGACAATCGCCTGATACCACGAAGCTTCAATTTTATGCCAACGTGCATCAAATATGTCTACGAAACGGCTGTTGCCATTTTTTTTCTGGAGGCTGTCATGCTCTACATTTGGGAAGCTGTGGAATTTTTGATTGTAGCGCTTGCCAAATTAATATTTGTGGTATTGGGAAAAATGTCGGAAAACGTTTATGCCAGATATGAAGACATTTGTGTTGGAGTCTTCACCTTGCCATTGTCTTTGTTGATTTTGGCTTTGGCCGGACATGCCACAAATCACTTCTATCTACTTCGGAGTCCGGAGGAGGTCATCGAGACGCAAGTTACTCTCAACTTGGATAATACCATACGCTACTTAAAACGGTCACTCAATCGAGGCACCAGATAATGGGTTAATCACTTGGAAAACTAATCAGTAGAGGAAATAAAGAGCTTTGACGACTTTTATATTTCTAGTATATATATTATAGATCAGCATCAACGTGCTGACTCAACAGCCGAATCGATATGGCCATGTCCATTTGTCTGTCTGTATGAACAAATCGATGTTAGAGATTTTTGGAGCTGGATGTTCGACAAGTATGGGACATCAGCTCGTTATACTTGCCGGCAGGTCAGATTGCAGATTGGGTGGTGCGATAACTTGTCGAGGTATCTGGCTCAGGCCTGCGAACCCAACAAATTTGCAGGTTCCAACCAAAATTTACCAACGGTTTAGGTTCGGAAATTTGAGGTTCGAGGATTTTGGGCTTTGATTTTGGTTCGAACCTTGGTTCGTTGCACGTTTTACCCAATATATACAAAATTTAAATACAATAGGTATACACTTGATGCATAAATACATTGTAAGACATGGGTATGGACTTCCTTTATTGCTAGTGTATAAATCTTCAGTCCGATTGATTATGCTTTCTCGTATGCACTTTAATCAGTCTTTCACTCACAAAATTGAGCATCGATTGGTGTTTATTCGCCACAAAACAAAAATGCCCTTGTCTTCTTTTGAAGGTGCCACACTAAATTTGCAGCATGCCCGTCGGTCATATTTAGTTTACATTCGTGACATTCTGATTTATCAGTGCTTACATTGTATGCGAAATTTCGAAAATATTAAGTTTGTCGTCATTGCTTCACACCTTCTCAGTCTTGACCAAAATTTGCAAATCTGTTTGAAAGCATATAATATTAAGAATGGTCGAGTTTAAGGCCGCTAACATTGAAAACAAAAAAGTTTTTCTCACTAAGACCCATTTTTTGACCAATGGTTCCTATGGCAGCTATAAGATATAGTCATCCGATCCGGTCGGTTCCGACATATTATCAGCGTGCAGTAAAAAAAAGACTCTGTGCAAAATTTCAGCTCGATAGCTTTAAAACTGAGAGACTAGTTTGCGTAGAAACAGACGGACAGACAGACGGACAGACAGACAGACGGACAGACAGACAGACAGACAGACAGACAGACAGACAGACGGACGGACAAAGCTCAATCGACTCAGCTCGTCGCCCTGATCAAGAATATATATAGTTTATGGGGTCGGAAATAAATATTTTTATGCGTTGCAAACTTCTGGGCAAAATTATAATACCCTTTGCAAGGGTATAAAAAGCTTTTCTCACTAAGACTCAATTTCCGCCCGATCGGCCCTATGGCAGCGTTAAGATATAGTCATCCGATTTTGACCAAATTTTGCAAATCTGTTTGAAAGCATATAACATTAATAATAGCCGAGCTTGAGGACGCTAACAGTGAAAACAAAAAAGTTTTTCTCACTAAGATCCATTTTCCGACCTATGGTTCCTATGGCAGCTATAAGATATAGTCATCCAATCTTGACCAAAATTTTGCAAATCTGTTTGAAAGCAGTCATCGAAAATAATTTTAAGCAGCAATCTCTCAGTCTGCCGCATATTTTAAACACGGTAAAATGCATTTGCGCTCAACCTAAAATTTTAAAATTTCGACTTCGCCTCAATTTGTATTTAGCTATTGGTTTGCTTTATGAACCTGGAAACGATAATGCAGTTAATAGGTAGGTGAAAAAATGTTTATTAAAGTAGTATGTCTTGTCCACTCGACCACGGCCCTCGCTGCTTGCTGAGTGGCAAAAGTGAGTCCTAGAGTCCCAAATAAACCACACAAATGTTTTGCGCCAAAATCTTATGTGTGTTGGTGAAATATGTACACGCTTTCCGTGCGTACGTAGCATACACCCATATTTCACTAACCCAAATAAGCGTTTTGCGCAAAATAGATATTGCGATTATAAATGTAGCTTTTAAATTTGAGTTCACTATCTTAAAATTTGAGGGAGTTATTCAACGTTTTTTATTGTGTTGAGGGGGTGGGCGTGAGAAAAATTTGAAATAAACTTTATCTGCGGGTAGACAATAGGAGTCTACATTTTAAATTTGGTTGCTCTAGCTTTTCTAGTCTCTGAGATCTAGGTGTTCATTCAGACGGACAGACGGACGGACGGACAGACGGACATGGCTAAATCGACTCGGCTGTTGATGCTAATCAAGAACATATATACTTTATTGGGTCGGAAATGATTTTTACTCTACGAGTAACTGGTATAAAAATCAAAAATTTTTCTAACTTAGTCTTTTTTCCGACCGATCGGTCCTATGGCAGCCTTAAGTTATAGTCATCCGATCTTGACCAAAAGTTGCAAATCTGTTTGAAAGCATATAATATTAATAATGACCGGATTTAAGGACGCTAACATTGAAAACAAAAAAGTTTTTCACACTAAGAACCATTTTTTTACCGATGGTTCCTATGGCAGCTATAAGATCTAGTCATCCGATCCGGTCGGTTCCGACATATTAGCAGCGTAAAGGAAAAAGAAGACTGTGCAAAATTTCAGCTCGATAGGCAGACGGACTGGGCTATGACGACTCGGCTGTTAATGCTGATCAAGAACAGATGGGGCATTCCAAGCAAAACAATAAAGAAAGTCGGTCAAGCCCGACTATAACATACTCTGTACCCTTACCATCGCATTAGCCCTCGCATTGCATCTCTAAGTTTCTCTCTCTCTCGCTCTCTCTCTCTTTTGATTACTAGATATCTCTAGAAGGTACGAACATTCTATCATCAAAACTGTGGGAGATATGACATTTTTTCCAAATTGTGTGGGCGGGAGGGGGCGTGGCAAAAATTAAAAATAAACTTGATCTGCCTGCAAGTATAAGAAGTATATGTCCCATACATGTCAAATCTCCATCTCTTACCATCTCTGAGATCTCTTCGTTCATACGAGCGGACAGACGGACAGACAGACAGACGGACATGGCTATATCGACTCGGCTGTTGACCCTTGGTACAGAGTATAAAAGAAATTTTCTGTGTTGATGTCTCCGAATTAGATGATAGTTGGCTCAAATGGAAATTATTATGAGAAAAGCTTAACCCCAAAATTTGAGATTTTTTGGAGATTGTTTGCGGAAGTTATACGCTTAAAAGGGTAGAATTGTGAATTTTCCAAATTTTAAATAACTTTAGAACGGTTTAATGTAGACTTTTGAATTTTTTTCAAATGTTCAGGTTTAAAAAGCCCCAATGAAAACAATTTTGAAATATTTTTTTTCAAACAATTATTTGGAAAGAAAGGATTTCTTAAAAAAACTTTGTCTTGCAAAAAAGACCCATCACTCATAAATTTTCAAAAAAACATATATTATAGCCGCATCTTTTCCGAACATTTTGAGTGACTGAACATGTCGGTAGAAAAAATCACTAGCAGTTAGTTTCATATTTTGAAATTTGAAATTAATATCGTATACTCGAGCCAATAGTTCACACACATTTTTTATTTCAAGCCAATACCGATAACACTAGTTTACAGCCAAAAAGACCCATTTCTACTAAAACTATTTTTATACCCTTGCAAAGGGTATTATAATTTTGCCCAGAAGTTTGCAACGCATAGAAATATTCATTTCCGACCCCATAAACTATATATATTCTTGATCAGGGCGACGAGCTGAGTCGATTGAGCTTTGTCCGTCCGTCTGTCTGTCCGTCTGTCTGTCCGTCTGTCTGTCCGTCTGTCTGTCCGTCTGTTTCTACGCAAACTAGTCTCTCAGTTTTAAAGCTATCGAGCTGAAGTTTTGCACAGAGTCTTCTTTTTACTGCACGCTGCTAATATGTCGGAACCGACCGGATCGGATCACTATATCTTATAGCTGCCATAGGAACCATGGGTCGAAAAATGGGTTTTAGTGAGAAAAACTTTTTTGTTTTCAATGTTAACGTGATTAAACTCGGTCATTAATAATATTATATGCTTTCAAATAGATTTGCTAATTTTGGTCAAAATCGGATGACTATATCTTATAGCTGCCATAGGAACCATAGGTCGGAAAATGGGTTTTAGTGAAAAATTTTTTTTTTTCCAATGATAACGTGATTAAACTCGGTCATTAATAATATTATATGCTTTCAAACAGATTTGCAAATTTTGGTCAAAATCGGTTGACTATATCTTATAGCTGCCATAGGACCGATCGGTCGGAAAATGGGTCTTAGTGAAAAAAAACTTTTTTGTTTTTAAGTAAATCGTTCTTAAGGTCGGTGATTATTAATATTAAACGCTTTCAAACTAATTTGAAAAAGTTGATCGACATCGGGTGACTATATCTTATGGTTGCCATAGCACCGATCGGTCGAACATGAGTCTTGGTAAAAAAATTTTTTGTTTAGGTTTGTTAGCGTCCTTAAACTCGCTGATGACTTATTTTATATGCTTTCAAATAGATTCGCAAAATCGGGCCGAAATCGGATGACTATATCTTAAGGCTGCCATAGGGCCGATCGGTCGGAAATTGAGTCTAGTGAGAAAAACTTTTTCAGACGTTTATCTGTCGGAAAATAGGTTTTAGTTACAAAATTTTTTGATTTTTATGTAAGCGTTCTTAAACTGTGACTGTTGCATTTGCAAGGGTATAAAAACTTCGGCACAGACGAAGTTAGCTTGGCCTTCTCGTTAAGTGTAGTTTGGATTGGTGATCTCAAAGATCAATTCCAAAAATTTTTATGGATACGTTTTTTAAATATGAACTCTTTTAATTTTTTCGGTAGGTGCACTTGCATTTTAAGCCGTATCTCACTTCATAATCATCAGATGGAGCAAGATATGAATCGAAAGGTAATTGAATTGTAAATAATTGCACAAAACATTATTTTCGAATCGGTTAAGTAGTTTGAACACAATAATAAAAAATATTTTATAAAAATCGATTTTTTGCTCGAAAACGCAATAATTTTCGTTTCCAAACGCCTAGAAAAAATATTTAAATTTCAAAAAAGCTATTTTTATTTTTCTACTTAAGAACCGCACTTCTGCGAAGAAAATAAGATATTGATGAACAAAATCTATAAATGAATTCAAGAGCTGGAAGCAATTATGTGCTGAAAAAAGGGGTATTTTTGAGATTTTTTAAAAATAAATTTTTGCTTTGCTTCGCTTTTGTTCTGTTCTGAAATTTTTTTCTGATTTGGCTATTCGCCCACTTTTAATATTGACCAAAAGACGAAGACAATAGAAAAAAAAAGTGTTTCTCAAATTTTACAGTTAGTTCCTTCACTTAAATTGATCCAGCTACAAAATTTATTCATAGATTTTCTTCATCAATACCTTATTATATTTGTAGAAGTTCGATTCTTATGTTGAGAGAATAAAAATCATTTTTTTGGATTTTTTTATATTTTTCCTAGGCTATTAAAAATGAAATTTTTTGCATTTTTAAGCAAAAATCGATTTTTTTTGAAATATTTTTGGTCATTGTATTCAAACTTCTAAACCGATCTGAAAATAATGCTCTACGCTATAATTGACAATTTAATTACCTTTCGATTCATATCTTGCTTGACATCATCTGACTATTATGAATTTAGATATGGCATAAAATGTAAGTGCACCTACCGAAAAAATGAAAAAAACTCATATTTCAAAAACGTTGCCATAAAAAAATTTTTAAAACTGATTTTTGAAATCACCAATCCAAACTACACTAAAAAATAGTTTCAGTAGAATGACCCATTTCTTTTTATTAATTTTTTTTTTTTTTGTAAACTAGTCTAAGGGATAAAAAGCTCTTTAATATCCATGAAAACTTCATTGCAGAAATCTTTAAGCTCCAATAAACGTTTGAACATTCAGTATCAAGACTTGGATTATTAAAATGTTGGTTCTTTGCATTTTTGTAACAATATCTTGCTTTTCCACATATTTTCGTAACATTTTTAAGCAAATTGCTGAGATTGTTCTCGATATTCGCCAGCAACTCAATACCTAGCTGAAATGAACCAAACAGAACCAGTTTATTTTCTGGATTTTGGATCGGATCTACATTTTTTAAAACACACCGGTTCGGCTTACGGTTAGGTTCCCTAGTGCAAAAAAGCGGTTCGGTTCGGTTCAGAGCCGGTTTGCATCCCTGATATCAATAATAACTCAAATTTCCATTCAGATCGGATAATAAAAAGCCAAGTTAAGAAAATGTTGCTTAATTTTCGGCTCCAATAAGTCTGAGTGCATTGTTGTTGAAACTAAAAATAGTTTCGTTTATAGCAACAAAAACCCCTGTTTGAATGCAATTCTGCACTCAGACTTATTGGTCACTGTGTTAGCAGTGGAGAGGAAATCTCTCTCACTAACATTGTAAGACTATTGGGGGACACACACAAGTACAAGGGCCACAGACAGCGCGGCTCTGGATCGTTGTGTCTGGTTTTTGCTGTTGAATCGCATTGGAGTTCCCAAGCGATTATGGCATCTCAGGCATGAGGAGGGAGTTGTTTTCTGATTGTGGTACCAGGTGAAGACCGCTGATGATATGGTAGAGATACCTTTCGGTCAACTAACCTCCTTTGTGGTGTGGTGTGTCCCTGTTTTAAAGTTATGTACCAACATAACGAGACCTAGAGCCGGCAAAAAATTGGAAGGTTTAATTTTACTGCTATTAAAATCTTCCGTACCGAAATTAAAGATGTTTCACATCAAAAGCTCGTTTAATACACGTTTATTCAAACATCTTTTCGGCAAAAAACCGTTTTTTAATTCAGCGCTCACAAAATCCAAAACCATTTAGGCTTGTGTAATTGCTAAACTTAAACTTGAACAAGTCGACACAGAATTGGAAACACGACGGTTAAATCGGTATGAATTTGATCCCGTTTGTGCGTAAACTCCAACAGGATGTTTCTTCTACATGTCTCGATTTTTGTTATTCATACTAAACAAATAATAATAGCCCAATTTAATTCCTTTTTAAAGGTTGTTGCTCTAAATTGTTTTTTTAACGTTTAACAAAGCTATTCCCCATTTCAGGTTTTTTTTAGCGAGGTTATTAAGTGATTTTTGATTTAGGACCATTAAAAATTTTTCATGTAGAGTGTTAACCAAACGACTTGCCCTCTTTTGCAGGGTTCTCTCGCGCTTTTTGTGTGTGTTAAGCGACTTAAAACAGCTTAAATGCTGTGCAGGCGGGACTTCAATGAGCAGATGGGAGTGAGGTCGTATGTGTCGTATGGCGGGAGTTAGGGATATTTTGTTTAAAGGACACTGGCGTTTTGGGGTATAATTTATGTAAAAGACACAACAACAAATTGACATTAATCAGTATGCTTTATTGACTTGAAATTTGGTGCCAGCTGAGCGACCGGTGGTCCTTGCACACCCGCACACCCACACACAGGCACACCAACACAGTGGAGAAATGAAATGTCAGAACGCAGAGACAAAAGCGACATTCATGCCGGTTGAGTCGCCTTCTGTCGTGACCCCTACATTCCTATAACTTAATCAAGAAATTCTTTCCGTTTCTCCGTCTCTGGCTCTGTCACTTGTGTTTTTGTTGTTGTTGTTGTTGTAGTTGGCAGCGTTAATGGTCCTCATTCTTATTGCGGCTTTGTGCCGCTTTGTTTTTTCCCCAGTTTTCTCTCTTCTGTCTTCTTTTGATAATGAAAGTGACTTTGACATTCCGCCTGACTCTTGTGGCATAGTACCACATAGTACATGGCATTTCCCTTTTATTTGCTTAGTTTCTTATGGTTTTTTTTGCCGCCGCCGCCTTCCAAAGAATCTCAATAAAATGTTGACGTACCAAAAAATGTCTGTTTGCCGGGCACGGAGTTGAGGTAAGTATGTGGGCAGAAACTTAAGTAAGTTCGAATAGAGCTGCAAGTTCCAAAATTAGTGATGCAATAATGCTGTGTCGCAGTAGTAAAGTGGTGACACTACTTCAATTTCCCATTTCGCAACGTATAAAATAGCTTGAGGAAGCGGCGATTGTGTTTGGTTAAGTAATAAGCAGTGGCTTGAAGCTATGAAACATCGTTGGTCGAGCCAAAAGGAGTCTATGCTGAGAAATACAATAAGTTTTTTTCCTAATTAGCCCACCTAGTAAACACACGACTTATGTCAATCACTCAATTATAATGACAGCCATTAATGCCACTGAGGGATTAATTCATAACCCTAAAAGCTCATCACTCCATTCCATTCCATTATTGATAGCAGCATGCTAATCGTGCCAAAACTAAAGTGACATTCAATCAAAGTACATACACATTAAGCTGGGAATGGTCACAGCTGGCTACTCAGCTAAGGCTATCTAATGATGTCATTTAGCCCCAGATAGTGCAGCAATATTAAATGAGAACCCAGCCAAAGAGGTTCAACAGTTCCACAACGACCGAGCCAAGTCTGTTAATCTTCAATGGTACCTTGGCCGAGTCCACAGGATATTATGCAAAGGAGCCCAACAAAGGAATGATGTGGTCCAAGGGCATACGCAGGATTTTGATTAGGTGGGTGGAGGGCGAAGCCTTAAATGATTCAAGGTGGCTGTATGTAAATCGAAACAAATGATCCTTTAACTGTGGAAAGTAAAAAAAAAGAAAAAAATTCATCTAAAACCAAGATATTAGTCTCCGGCAATCACAGTAAAAGCTCTTAGCTTGCAAAAAGCTCGACGGTGCCAAAGCCAGCTAACGGCCCCGTATTTTTTTTTTTTTTACTTTATTATTTATTTTGTTTCTAAATTTTCAGTCACCTTATGTAAATTTGCCAACTTAATTCAAATTGTGCAGATATCCTCATAACTTATCTATTTATGTAAGTTTGATTTTAGGTGTAGTGTGTCTGATTATGGGCTAGTTGTTTTGTGATGATATGAAATATTTTCAGTGTATTGATGGTGTCAAGTTTATTGAATGGGAGGTAGTTGCTAAGTTAGTTTATTTGTCTGCTAGGAAGTTCCCAAGGGAAAAGTTTTTGGAGGCGTCGTCTTACTCAACTTCCTGATACTAGTGTGTTGGGTTGACTTCTTAGTCTCTTCACGTAATCACCTGCCTGTTTATTGATTACGTCACCAATCTTGGGCACACTGAGGTCACTCTCCAAATGTCTTGTGCACATATACCAGGGTGCTACCGATAGTCTACGCAGACATATTGACTAAAGGACACAGAGCTTTCTCAGATGGGATTTCGCAGCTATTTCATATACTTGGATCCCATATCTCCAGGCAGCTGCTATGATAGCTTTGTATATATGCACCTTATTTCGGAGTGAGAGCTTGTTTCTGCTAGAGAGAAGCCATCCCACTTTCTTTACTCTGCCATATAGTGACCTTACAAGCGCGTTGATATGGGTTCCTAATGTAAGGCACTTGTCCAGATATATTTATACCCTTGCAAAGGGTATTATAATTTTGCCCAGAAGTTTGCAACGCATAAAAATATTTATTTCCGACCCCATAAACTATATATATTCTTGATCAGGGCGACGAGCTGAGTCGATTGAGCTTTGTCCGTCCGTCTTTCTGTCTGTCCGTCTGTCTGTCTGTCTGTCCGTCTGTCTGTCCGTCTGTTTCTACGCAAACTAGTCTCTCAGTTTTAAAGCTATCGAGCTGAAATTTTGCACAGAGTCTTCTTTTTACTGTACGCTGCTAATATGTTGGAACCGACCGGATCGGATGACTATATCTCATAGCTGCCATAGGAACCATCGGTCAAAAAATGGGTCTTAGTGAGAAAAACTTTTTTGTTTTCAATGTTAGCGGCCTTAAACTCGACCATTCTTAATATAATATTATATGCTTTCAAACAGATTTGCAAATTTTGTTCAAGACTGAGGTGTGAAACAATGACGACAAATTTAATATTTACGAAATTTCGCATACAATGTAAGCACTGATAAATCAGAATGTCACGAATGTAAACTAAATATGACCGACGGGCATGCAGCAAATTTAGTGTGGCACCTTCAAAAGAAGACAAGGGCATTTTTGTTTTGTGGCGAATAAACACCAATCGATGCTCAATTTTGTGAGTGAAAGACTGATTAAAGCGCATACGAGAAAGCATAATCAATCGGACTGAAGATTTATACACTAGCAATAAAGGAAGTCCATACCCATGTCTTACAATGTATTTATGCATCAGGTGTATACCTATTGTATTTAAATTTTCTATATATGTATTGGGTAAAACGTGCAACGAACCAAGGTTCGAACCAAAATCAAAGCCCAAAATCCTCGAACCTCAAATTTCCGAACCTAAACCGTTGGTAAATTTTGGTTGGAACCTGCAAATTTGTTGAGTTCGCAGCCCTGAGCCAGATACCTCGACAAGTTATCGCACCACCCAATCTGCAATCTGACCTGCCGGCAAGTATAACGAGCTGATGTCCCATACTTGTCGAACATCCAGCTCCAAAAATCTCTAAGATCGATTTGTTCATACAGACAAACAGATGGACATGGCCATATCGATTCGGCTGTTGAGTCAGCACGTTGATGCTGATCTATAATATATATACTAGAAATATAAAAGTCGTCAAAGCTCTTTATTTCCTCTACTGATTAGTTTTCCAAGTGATTAACCCATTATCTGGTGCCTCGATTGAGTGACCGTTTTAAGTAGCGTATGGTATTATCCAAGTTGAGAGTAACTTGCGTCTCGAGGTCATCGACTCCGACTCCGGACTCCGAAGTAGATAGAAGTGATTTGTGGCATGTCCGGCCAAAGCCAAAATCAACAAAGACAATGGCAAGGTGAAGACTCCAACACAAATGTCTTCATATCTGGCATAAACGTTTTCCGACATTTTTCCCAATACCACAAATATTAATTTGGCAAGCGCTACAATCAAAAATTCCACAGCTTCCCAAATGTAGAGCATGACAGCCTCCAGAAAAAAAATGGCAACAGCCGTTTCGTAGACATATTTGATGCACGTTGGCATAAAATTGAAGCTTCGTGGTATCAGGCGATTGTCATATATCACATCCAAGATGGCACCACACACAATTAGTGTGGGTAATGTAGGTCCCGGTGACGTCTTGGAATATGGCGTTATATAAAGAGATAAGCGAAAAATGATATGAACCAGGCCGGCTATGATCACAGCAAATGCAGAGGCCATTTTGGACTGTGGGATGGAATGGTCAGTTGAGAATAACACACGGGAGCTATGCGTCTGCTTACCTATTAAGAATATAGATGGTCGTTTTTCGGACAGAATAAAAATAAATTTAAAAATACCACAGCAATTTGAAATATTTATAAAATACTTTTACTTAAATTCGTAGTTGTATATCCAAATAGAAAAAGGAAAATATGTATAATGACAGAATTTCGACAATTTTTACACAGAAAAATGATCAATAACCATATTTTATTATATTTCATTGTTTTTCAAAAAGACTGTGGATCACTTTACCTATTTCGAATACTTGATCCAGTCGAGACCCACTAAATCTGAGAGTGTAATCCTTGAAAAATCCTTAACTGGGTTTGGTTTGTTTAGCTGAATGTCAAGTCGAAGCTTAAAGAGTCCAAAATAGCAATCAACTGCTCATGGAAAGCATTGTTGTGTAGAGAGAACGTGAAGCCAAGTATCAAGTATGCACTCTTTCTATCAGCAGAGGAGACTAAAAGAATCCTAAATAGAGAGAGCTGGGAGTCATTGGCAGCATTTATTGAGGAAGCTACAAAATACCGGTAGAGAATCATAAATGGAGATTTTTAGTAAATTAACCTTGTTTACTTACAATTTAAGTAACTATTATATTCGGTACAATTCAAGAGACGGTTTTTCAGAAACCAAGTTGAAAACTACGATACTTTTATACCCTTGCAAATTGTGTTATAATTTTGCCGAGAAGCTTGCAACGCAAAAAAATATTCATTTCCGACCCCATAAACTATATATATTCTTAATCTGGGCGACGAGCTGAGTCGAGCTACGGCTGCGTAGCACCGATCTTAAGGTCGGTGATTATTAATATGAAACGCTTTCAAACTAATTTGAAAAGTTGATCGACATCGGATGACTGTATTTTATAGCTGCCATAGGACCGATCGTTCGGAAAATGGGTCTAGGTAAGAAATTTTTTTTGTTTTTAATGTTAGCGTCCTTAAACTCGCTGATTACTTATTTCATCTGCTTTCAAATAGATTCGCAATATTTGGTCGAAATCGGATGACTATATCTTAAGGCGGTCATAGGACCGATCGGTCGGAAAATGAGTCTCAGTGAGAAAAACTTTCTGTTTTAAATTTTATCTTTCTTAATCTCCGCGGTTGTTAATTTGATATGTTTTCAAAAAGATTCGCGAAATTTGGTCAAAATCAGATGTTTATCTGTCGGAAAATGGGTTTTAGTTAAAAATATTTTAGATTTTTATGTAAGCGTTCTTAAACTCTGACATTTCAAAGACAGCATTTGCAAGGGTATAAAAACTTCGGCACACTCGAAGTTAGCTTGGCTTTCTCGTTTTCTCTTTTTTTAGATTTTCTAAAGTTTTGTTCCACCATGGGACATATCGAGGTTGTTGGTTAGGAGACGTTTTTGGGATAGATCTGTGGGCGCTTTGAAGTATTATTTTTATACCCTTGCAAAGGGTATTATAATTTTGCCCAGAAGTTTGCAACGCATAGAAATATTCATTTCCGACCCCATAAACTATATAAATTCTTGATCAGGGCGACGAACTGAGTTCATTGAGCTTTGTCCGTCCGTCTTTCTGTCTATCCGTCTGTGTGTCTGTCCGTTTGTCTGTCTGTTTCTACGCCAATTGGTCTCTCAGATTTAAAGCTATCGAGCTGAAACTTTTCCCAGAGTCTTCTTTTCATGCACGCTGCTAATATGTCGGATCTATATCCTATAGCTCTCATGGAACCATCTTGGGTCTTATTAAGAAAAACTATTTTGTTTTCAATGTTAGCGTCCCCAAACTTGGCCATTATTAATATTAAATACTTTTAAACAGATTTGCAAAATTTGGTCAAAATCGGATGACTATATCTTATGGCTGCGATCACGGTTGCCACTGCGAAAAATTTAAGTGCTCCAAATAAATTTAAAAAGGCTGCATTTAGGACAAAAGAGATCAAAAACGAGAAGGCCAAGCTAACTTCGTCTGTGCCGAAGTTTTTATACCCTTGCAAATGCAAATGTCACAGTTTAAGAACGCTTACATAAAAATCAAAAAATTTTGTAACTAAAACCTATTTTCCGACAGATAAACGTCTGAAAAAAGTTTTTCTCACTAAGACTCAATCTCCGACCGATCGGCCCTATGGCAGCCTTAAGATATAGTCATCCGATTTCGGCCCGATTTTGCGAATCTATTTGAAAGCACATAAAATAAGTCATCAGCGAGTTTAAAGACGCTAACAAAACTAAACAAAAAAATTTTTTACCAAGACTCATGTTCGACCGATCGGTCCTATGGCAACCATAAGATATAGACCCGATGTCGATCAACTTTTTCAAACAAGTTTGAAAGCGTTTAATATTAATAATCACCGACCTTAAGAACGATTTACTTAAAAACAAAAAAGTTTTTTTTCACTAATACCCATTTTCCGACCGATCGGTCCTATGGCAGCTATAAGATATAGTCATCCGATTTTGACCAAAACTAAAAAATCTGCTTGAAAGCATATAATATTATTAATGGCCGAGTATAATCACGTTAACATTGGAAACAAAAAAGTTTTTCTCACTAAAACCCATTTTTCGACCTATGGTTCCTATGGCAGCTATAAGATATAGTGATCCGATCCGGTCCGACATATTAGCAGCGTGCAGTAAAAAGAAGACTCTGTGCAAAATTTCAGCTCGATAGCTTCAAAACTGAGAGACTAGTTTGCGTAGAAACAGACGGACAGACAGACAGACAGACAGACGGACAGACAGACGGACGGACAAAGCTCAATGAACTCAGCTCGTCCCCCTGATTAAGAATATATTATATATAGTTTATGGGGTCGGAAATGAATATTTCTATGCGTTGCAAACTTCTGGGCAAAATTATAATGCCCTTTGCAAGGGTATAAAAATTTGGAAAAGGGTCCATTGCAATGAAAAAAGATCCTGCAAAAAGTGTCAAAAAAATACTGGGAATTATCGGCTTTTATTAAAACATGGAAATTAACCAGTTTTTACAAGTAACACAAAATGCTGGACCATTTTAATTTTTCATCCACGACCATCCACAGCCATTCTATGTTTGAACTGGGGATAGCTTTGCCATTATTGCTCAAACAAAACCAAAGTTAATATTGTGGCTTCAAAAGGGTTTTTTTTCATACTTATCATCATCTTTACTACTATGACCGTCTGTATTTCTTAATATTTTTTCCATGCTTTTAAAAATGGAAAATTCTTGCGTTTTCGAACCGATTTAAAACAATGTTCTACGCGATAATTGGCAACACTTCCTTTCTTTCTTACTTTTCGATTCATATCTTGATTAACTTCATCTAACGTTTCTGAATTGATATAAATAATATAGCTTAAAATGTAAGTGTACCAAACGAAAAAATTCATATTTTAAAAACGTTGCTGAAAAAATTTTTTAAATCGATTTTTGGGATCACCAATCCAAACCATAATACAAACGAGAAAGCCAAGCTAACTTCGTATGTGCCGAAGTTTTTATACCCTTGCAAATGCTGTCTTTGAAATGTCAGAGTTTAAGAATTTTTAACTAAAACCCATTTTCCGACAGATAAACATCTGATTTTGACCAAATTTCGCGAATCTTTTTGAAAACATATCAAATTAACAACCGCGGAGATTAAGAAAGATAATATTTAAAACAGAAAAGTTTTTCTCACTAAGACTCATTTTCCGACCGATCGGTCCTATGACCGCCTTAACATATAGTCATCCGATTTCGACCAAATATTGCGAATCTATTTGAAAGCAGATGTAATAAGTAATCAGCGAGTTTAAGGACGCTAACATTAAAAACAAAAAAAATTTCTTACCTAGACCCATTTTCCGAACGATCGGTCCTATGGCAGCTATAAAATACAGTCATCCGATGTCGATCAACTTTTCAAATTAGTTTGAAAGCGTTTAATATTAATAATCACCGACCTTAAGATCAGTGCTACGCAGCCGTAGCTCGACTCAGCTCGTCGCCCTGATTAAGAATATATATAGTTTATGGGGTCGGAAATGAATATTTTTTTGCGTTGCAAGCTTCTCGGCAAAATTATAACACAATTTGCAAGGGTATAAAAATATCGTTGCTTTCAACTTGTTTTCTGAAAAACCGTCTGTTGAATTGTACCGAATATATATTATTAGTTACTTAAATTGTAAGTAAACAAGGTTAATTTACTAAAAATCTCCATTTATGATTCTCTACCGGTATTTTGTAGCATCCTCAATAAATGCTGCCAATGACTCCCAGCTCTCTCTATTTAGGATTCTTTTAGTCTCCTCTGCTGATAGAAAGAGTGCATACTTGATACTTGGCTTCACGTTCTCTCTACACAACAATGCTTTCCATGAGCAGTTGATTGCTATTTTGGACTCTTTAAGCTTCGACTTGACATGCAGCTAAACAAACCAAACCCAGTTAAGGATTTTTCAAGGATTACACTCTCAAATTTAGTGGGTCTCGACTGGATCAAGTATTCGAAATAGATAAAGTGATCCACAGTCTTTTTGAAAAACAATGAAATATAATAAAATATAGTTATTGATCATTTTTCTGTGTAAAAATTGTCGAAATTCTTTCATTATACATATTTTCCTTTTTCTATTTGGATATACAACTACGAATTTAAGTAAAAGTACTTTATAAATATTTCAAATTGCTGTGGTATTTTTAAATTTATTTTTATTCTGTCCGAAAAACGACCATCCATATTCTTAATAGGTAAGCAGACGCATAGCTCCCGTGCGTTATTCTCAACTGACCATTCCATCCCACAGTCCAAAATGGCCTCTGCATTTGCTGTGATCATAGCCGGCCTGGTTCATATCATTTTTCGCTTATCTCTATATATAACGCCATATTCCAAGACGTCACCGGGGCCTACATTACCCACACTAATTGTGTGTGGTGCCATCTTGGATGTGATCTATGACAATCGCCTGATACCACGAAGCTTCAATTTTATGCCAACGTGCATCAAATATGTCTACGAAACGGCTGTTGCCATTTTTTTTCTGGAGGCTGTCATGCTCTACATTTGGGAAGCTGTGGAATTTTTGATTGTAGCGCTTGCCAAATTAATATTTGTGGTATTGGGAAAAATGTCGGAAAACGTTTATGCCAGATATGAAGACATTTGTGTTGGAGTCTTCACCTTGCCATTGTCTTTGTTGATTTTGGCTTTGGCCGGACATGCCACAAATCACTTCTATCTACTTCGGAGTCCGGAGTCGGAGTCGATGACCTCGAGACGCAAGTTACTCTCAACTTGGATAATACCATACGCTACTTAAAACGGTCACTCAATCGAGGCACCAGATAATGGGTTAATCACTTGGAAAACTAATCAGTAGAGGAAATAAAGAGCTTTGACGACTTTTATATTTCTAGTATATATATTATAGATCAGCATCAACGTGCTGACTCAACAGCCGAATCGATATGGCCATGTCCATCTGTTTGTCTGTATGAACAAATCGATCTTAGAGATTTTTGGAGCTGGATGTTCGACAAGTATGGGACATCAGCTCGTTATACTTGCCGGCAGGTCAGATTGCAGATTGGGTGGTGCGATAACTTGTCGAGGTATCTGGCTCAGGACTGCGAACCCAACAAATTTGCAGGTTCCAACCAAAATTTACCAACGGTTTAGGTTCGGAAATTTGAGGTTCGAGGATTTTGGGCTTTGATTTTGGTTCGAACCTTGGTACGTTGCACGTTTTACCCAATATATACAAAATTTAAATACAATAGGTATACACCTGATGCATAAATACATTGTAAGACATGGGTATGGACTTCCTTTATTGCTAGTGTATAAATTTTCAGTCCGATTGATTATGCTTTCTCGTATGCACTTTAATCAGTCTTTCACTCACAAAATTGAGCATCGATTGGTGTTTATTCGCCACAAAACAAAAATGCCCTTGTCTTCTTTTGAAGGTGCCACACTAAATTTGCTGCATGCCCGTCGGTCATATTTAGTTTACATTCGTGACATTCTGATTTATCAGTGCTTACATTGTATGCGAAATTTCGTAAATATTAAATTTGTCGTCATTGCTTCACACCTTCTCAGTCTTGACCAAAATTTGCAAATCTGTATGAAAGCATATAATATTAACAATGGTCGAGTTAAAGGCCGCTAACATTAAAAACAAAAAAGTTTTTCTCACTAAGACCCATTTTTTGATCGATGGTTCCTATGGCAGCTATAAGATATATTCATACGATCCGGTCGGTTCCGACATATTAGCAGCGTGCAGTAAAAAGAAGACTCTGTGCAAAATTTCAGCTCGATAGCTTTAAAACTGAGAGACTAGTTTGCGTAGAAACAGACGGACAGACAGACGGACAGACAGACAGACAGACGGACGGACAAAGCTCAATCGCCTCAGCTCGTCGCCCTGATCAAGAATATATATATATATATATTTTTATGCGTTGCAAACTTCTGGGCAAAATTATAATACCCTTTGCAAGGGTATAAAAATAGAAGGTAGAGCAATGCTTCGCTTATCAATACAAAAATTCCATTGTGACGTAACAGACTCACAATTTTGTAGTTTTTGACATTTATTGAAATGTTTGCTGCGGTAACCAAAATGAAAATAAATTGAAATTATAGCAACAATTAAATTAAATTGAACTAAAACTAAAAAATTCAAATCCCCAACCTAAGGCTTATTTGTCAAATGACGCCACAGACTCACAAAGTTATGAGCTTGCGTCATGGAGCAAGTGTTTGCACTACATTGTATTTATTGTATCATGAATCCAAACAACACTAAAAAATAGAGGAAAACTAACTTCGGCTCGACCGAAGTTTATATACCCTTGCAGCTTGTATAATTTATATAAATTAAAGTTTTAAATGATTTGCGTCGAAAATTCTTAGCTGAGCTATTTCCCAAACTCACAAATAGATGGCGTCACTACTTTGACCATTTGCTTGCCAGTTTGTTATATGGCAGGTGTACGATATATTCATCCGATTTTGACCAAACTCCCTAAAATTGTGTGGATACTGATCATATTTATAACTGGGAAGTATAAAGACTCTACCATTGAAAACAAAAAAGTATTTCTCACTAGAACTACTTTTCGACCGATCGTTCCTATGGCAGCTATATGCTATAGTCGTCCGTATTTGTACCAAAAGACCCTTTTCAAGGGTATACAAATAGTTACAAAGAATGTAAATTAAGTCATAATAATCTTCACACCGGAAAATAAACGTTCTACGCTTACACCCTGAAAAAAGATTTCCCTTAAATTTTAGGAAAATGGATTTTACTACCTAAAATGTGATTTTCAGGCAATAATTTCCTAAAATACAGGGCATTTTACCTAAACAATCTTGTTTTAGGACTAAAATTTTTAGGAATCCTTTGCCTTAAAATTATGCCATTTTACCTAAACTTAAGCTGCCTTTACACTTGTCATACATCTCTAAAGAGACTCTCTGACGATAGTGTAATAGCAACGAAAATAACTCTAAATATTTGGAAAATGTTGGCTTTTTTGATGTAATTTGACAGGTTCAATTCGATAAGAGATTCTTTTTAGAGAAGTTTGACAACCTACTATTTAGAGATATATGAAAAGTGTAAAGGCAGCTTGAGTATTATTACTTTATATATGGGTAATTATTTCTGAAGTTTCATAGTCTCCAAACATTTGAATTTTTTGTCAGAATTTTCACATTGTGGGATGCAAAGATATAATGATTGTTTTTTTTTTTTTGTTAAAGTTGCTTATAGCTAAATATTTGATGAATCTAAAAATAAAAAAAAAAATTTCAAAAATATTGTTTTTCCATTACTTTGTGATAAAAATATTTGCGATGGTTGAACTGGAGGAAGAAACCGCCGAAACTAAAGAAAAAAAATGAAATCGCGGTTGGTGGAAAAACGGCCATTATCAGATTTTTCAAAAAAATTAGGAGTAATCCTTTGGATATTCTTAGTACTCTAAAAAAGGTTTCACGATGGGACAGCCATAACCTGCAAAGAATGAAATAAAAATTTTATAATAAACATGCTTTGACACTGAGCATATATAATATTGACTAGCGGAAAATCAACCGTTTTTATATGCTTGAAAAAATTCTGGAAATATACTTTCAATATTTTAAGTAAGTTTTAAAATTTTCACGATGGTACGGATGGACTTTTAAAAAAAATTGAACAAATTGAACAATTTAGTGGTAGAGGTGTGGTGTTTTGAGTGTGTGTTGTGGGGGTGGTGCTTATTACCTAAAAACGACGTTTAATAGTCTTACATTGCCTAAAATTTTAGGTCACATATTATCTAAAAAGCTTATTATTTAAAGATCTAGTTTTCAAGTGTAAATTAAATTTTTTCCTAAATTGCGTTGCACTACTGATATTCTTTATGTTGGTTCTCCGCTCCGAGCTAGCAAGTTTATGGTGTACTGCTATTAAGTTCATAGTTCTTATCGATGTGGCAAAACTAATCTTGTCATACAAATATGATGGTTCTCTAGTATTTATAATCTAATGCAGAAAAATAAGCGATCGATAAGCAAGGCGTGTAATATGGTCAGTTCGTCTTTTATTGAATACATATCTAGCTATATTGTTAAATGTGACGTTAAGTCTTCTTTGAGAGGCAGCATCACAGTTTCCAAATATTTCAAGCCCATACCACAGTGTAGGTATCAAGTATGTCTTTGCGATCAAAAATCCAAGGTTCGTTGGTAAATAGTTAGTTAGTCCAAGAAAGTTGTCTGTCGTGATTACTCCAAGATAAAGTATCGTTAAATTTAATACCTAGGTTACCTGTCTGTGATTTATATTTTATACGCTTGTTCTCAATTTTTAGATTACGAAGATCTGTCATCAATACACTTGCACTTTGTAGGATAGACTGACAGCCCGTTACATTTAGCCCAATCGTTAACACATTACAAATCTCTATTACAAACATCTATTTTATTCAGAGGACGACTAACATACATTTGAACATCATTGGCATACATGTGGACATTACAATAAGACAACATATCTGGGAGGTCATTTACAGATAAAGAAAACAGAAGTGGGCCAAGGACTGAGCCCTGGGGTACACAAGGATTTCTACCAGGGCTGCAAGCCTAAAAAATTTTTCGGAACCTCCGGTTTGCGGCTTCGAACCAAAATTTAACAACGGTTAAGGTTCGGTTATTTGAGGTTCGAGGTTTTTGGGCGTTGGTTTTGGTTCGAACCTTGGTTCGTTGGGTAA
Organism: Lordiphosa magnipectinata; assembly: GCA_037044535.1. Taxonomy (NCBI): domain Eukaryota; kingdom Metazoa; phylum Arthropoda; class Insecta; order Diptera; family Drosophilidae; genus Lordiphosa; species Lordiphosa magnipectinata. The sequence goes on along the minus strand of JBAMBO010004543.1, from coordinate 26,415 downwards.
ATCGCAATATATTTAAAATAACAATACAATAGGTATATACTTGACGCCAAGATACATTGTGAGACTGTAAGACGTCGATTATAATTTACGTGAGGCTGGCGCTTGTGTGCTGAATATGGACTTCCTTCTAAGCTAGTGTATAAATCTTTAGTCCGCCCTCTAAAAAAAGTCAATAAAGTCTAAATGTCAAATAATTAGCTAGAATTACAGTTTATAGCTTCCGAGTTTCGAGCCTACCAGAGAGCTATATTTGGTGGGAAAAACAGCTAAATTGACAACGCTGCGTGTGGCACACACTTCTGCTTGTATGAATGTATGTACTTTTGTTGCTGGACAAAACGGCTGACATGTTTCTGCAGTAGCATGCACCGAGTTGCTTAGATTGGCGCATATGTATATGTATAAGGTGAAAATTAAAACGTTCAATACATTGTGCGGTTTACAAAGGTGTTTACATTCAATTTGTAGTACATTTCAAATTAATATCTCCGACTGGAAGTATTGTGGTCTATGTGTATGTAATATAAACTACGCATAAGTATGAATGTATACATAAGTACTACATACAATAGCACGCTCTGATTCTTCACGTATTTAAATTGTTTTACATATGTACAATGTAATTGTACATACATATATGGTATGTATGTAAGTTAACAACCATTGGGAGTGCGAAAAGGAGAAAATAACACATCGAAGACATTTATTTTTTGAACCGAATTAAAAGCTTGGGTTCGGAACGGGTTCGGGTTCATCTATTTTCGTCCTCGTGGTTCGGTTCAGGGTTTGGTTCACAGTAAAAAATAAGCTGCAATTCCGGGTTCGAACCGGTTCGGTTCAAAACCGGCTTGCAGCCCTGATTTCTACACGTTTCGACCGGGATTTTCAACCCATAACGTTTGTGTAGCTTTTCTGCACGCCGCGTTTAACTTTCTCATTTCAACACGTGGCGTATGGCTTTTCTGCACGTCGCACTTAGCTTTCTCACTTCAACACGTTACGTGTAGCTTTTCTAACGGCCTCGTGTAACTTTCTGCATTCTACATTTTGCGCGTGCAATTTAGCAGCGCTCAATACGTTTCGTTTAGCTTTGACGTTTCTACACGCGCCGTGCAGCCTGTGTAGGATTTCATGATTAAGGGCCGTTTTCTCATGTTGCTGTTTTTGCCAATCTAGGTGGATTTGCTGCATTTGCTTTGCTCATGTTCGTGGCTAACCATCTAAGTGTTTAAGTAGCAATGTACTTCATCCTCATTGATTTGAAAACAATGTACATGTCAAATCATATTAAGTATTTTTATGTATGCGCGCATATGGTCACACTGAAAAATATTTAAAAACAAAAAATAACCTGCTAAAATCAGTAAAGTCTGAATTTGTTTTAAATAAACCAAAAATGGAAAATATTCGATGTGTCTTTAGTATACAAGAACACCTGCAAGCATTGCTGAAAACACAGAATCACATTCTGATTCCCCCAGTTCATTGCTTAAGCTAAGTTCACACATCCAAATAATTTGGATACATTTTGATAAAAATAGCCATGATTAAAGATTTTAATGGATTAAAATGCTAAACTATGGTTCCATACGCTAATAATTTGATCAAATATGAACGGAAAGTTCCAGAATTTGGCCTATATAGCTAAATTTTCATCAAAATTTTTCCAAATTATTTGCCTGTGTGAGCTTAGCTTTTGACCTATCGCTTAATCTCCCATCATAGTAAAAAGTCGTTCCAAAAGAAAAACCTTCCCTCTGTAAAATTCTTGCTTTAATTTTTAAAATTGGCGCGCAATAAAAAAAAACAATAATCAACTGAGTCCAGAGGTGCGGCAAACCTAGTATTATACCTTTCCAGCCCAAAAGTTGCAAAGTTGCAAAATCTTGGTGGACTTCGATTTGAGCAAAAAACAGGAACATGAGAAAACGGCCCTAACAGTGTCAAAAGCTTTGCTGAAATCAAGTAGTGTTAAAAATGTCACATCTCAATTGTCCATTTGCCGTGATGCAGCATCTATTTTTCCTCGACTGCTTAGTATTATGGAATAAATTCTTTGTCAAAATCTTACTTATTTGCCGAGTCATTAATTGTTAAAAAACTTTGGATAAAAACGGTAGGATTGAAACTAGACTGTAATCATTCCATAATTCGGAAAAGTTGATGTCATAAATGACGTGTTGCAGATATGGGTTATAAAAGGCGATTTCTGCGGAATGATAATCTTTAGAAATTTTGGATTCATATTATCTAATCCCTCTGCATTAAACTTAATTTTAAGAAAAGATTCAAGAAGCTAAAACAAATAACACAGTTATTACTAGGCATCAATTCAAGGTAAGGATTAGATGTAGCTTCAGGTACTCCAGATTGCAAAAATTAACAGTTTAGATCATTGATTTAAGAGTTAATTTTACTACTACTTTTTTGCTTCCCAATACCAAGATTTATAATTTCACTCCATTTTTGTCTAGTAGTTATTGCACTTTCAAATTTTGACGAGTAATAGGAGCTCTTAGCAGTCATTATCAATTTAAATATAAACGTGTTTCGTTAAAATTTAAAAACGTCGATAATGTGTTCAGAAAACAATTGGAGTGTTTCTAATTGAGAATTCACATCGGTAAATCTGAATATTTCCACCCAGCTATATTTTAAAAACTCATCATTTAGCAGCCTAATGTCAATATTTTTAAAGTCTCTATACCATATTGATTCGTCACTCTTATAGGGCCTGAAATCGTACGTCAAGAAAATTAAGTCATGCTTTGAGAATACTGGCACTGATATCTGATCAATGAGCTAAAATTTTGCTTAAACTGTCATTATAAATATATGATTTAAGAGCTCTTTAAATTATATTAAAACTTCGGCAAAGACGAATTTAGCATTTCTTTATCGTTTAAGTAATAATGTTGGAATAAAATGCACCTTATTCAATTAATACATAGCTGGGTTGTATTTTGCTAAATCAATTTTTAGCACATGCATTTTTAACGTGCGTGACGCCTTCTTAAATCGTGCGTGAATCGTCAGTGACGCGAAACGTTTAAAAAAATAACGTGCCTGAATCGTGCGTAAAGAGATTTTTATTGATTGAAAATTCGCTCACGTGCGCACCTCTAGTTTTAGGCACTTTTCGAATCATTTGCTTAAGTACAATCAAAATGTTTTAGGAAACCCAATAAACAGTGTAAAGCGTGTAAAATACCACAGAAAACATTAAAAAATATGTGCTAAATAAATTTCAAATAATTTTGGAATCAAGCAAATGTATGTAACCGGCCCCAATGTTTTTAATTTTTTAAGTATGCAGTTTTAAATTACATCATCTGAAAGTAATTTACGGATTTTTTGTATACTTCCAGTACCTGAATTTTGAACAGCGATTTTTATCATTTCTTGGCCTTTTTCGGGCCATCTATCTATTAAAAAATTCCACATTTTTTTGATCAAAAGTGGCATGTATAAACTTCCTCATAATAATTTTCCATTACCTACAAAATTCCGCGAAATATTTAACACCATTTATTTAAGACTTCTAGTTGAGGTTTTATTTTTTAACTGTCGTTATATAATATATATATTAATCAAGTTGTACACAGTGAAGGTTCGTTCAACGGCCAAGTCAATAAAAGAAGAGTAGTTTGTGCTTGCCTGTCAATGATGAGCCACCGAAGAAGATAGAGCTTACATCGGCCACGGAGCAAACAGTGCTCCTGGTACAAAGCATCACTAAAGTATCTTTAGAAACTTGAGAGCAGGAACTCGAAGTCACTGACACCGATGTAAAAGACAATGCGCAGGGGTGCTACGGCCGAATTGAAACGATGGGGATAAAATCTCCAACCGAATCGAGTTCCGGCAAAGCATCCACGGAGGACACTGTGGTGTACTAATGGCGTGGGTCTTGATGTTGGTCGACCAGCCGAATATATAGGGATTTCAATGCGTGCACTTCTAGCTATGCTTTTGCTAGCTGGCCGGCTTTTGTCGGAGGTTCTTTCTACTGTCCCTCTAATACAGAGATGGGCATGCACACATATCGTCACACTTTTCACACGCATACAAGCACAATTTGCGTGCGCCGCATTCGTTTTCTATAAATAGCTTTCAATGCTTATAGCGTACGTGTGATTTTGTGCAATCGGCCGCGGCAGAGGTCCTATGCACACGCTGCCTCGTGTGCATTGGAACGTCGCGACGCGCCCATCTCTGCTCTAATAACATACTCTAACGCACACCAGCATAATATTTAAGTGCACATTTGGAGGTTGATATCCGTAACTATGAACAGGGTAACAAATGAAAACAAAAAAAAAATGATATTACCGACGAAGTATAGGGAATCTCAACGAAGCTTGATCGAATTTTTTGGGAACTTTGGTGGTATTAAGTCACCCATGTCTCCACCCACGAAATCTGCGATAAACGGACCGATGAAGCCATTGCGCCCTTAACAAATCGTTACCAGGCTTTCACCAGGACTCCAAAAACGAATATGAGGTTATTAATAGGTAACTTAATAAATCTATGTTTGGTTACGTTAATAAAGAAAACTTTCTGCATTGTTTACAAAAATAACTTTCTCCTCGTGTTCGATGAGCTCAGAGACGCAAGTATGGCTGTAAATAAAAGTTGCATACATCGATATAAGGTTATGGCAAATTTGGACTATTATTTCAACCCGTTCGATATCCAAAAGCTTCATATTAGCTATCCGAACAATTCTCGTAAATGACTTCATGTAATTAATCTAAATAAATTGAAATTCAAAAGGTATGCAATTAATGAGGAAAAATAAAGAACAGTTTAAGAGTCACTTCTTTATCTTCACACTATGTTTGTTTGGCTCGAATAGTTTCAAGAACGCGAAAGGCAATGCGTACATATCAAAACAGTTGACGTGGATGACCCTTAAGGAATTGAGCCCATATTCGCAACGAGATCGAACCGTCTAGTGTGTTGAAATTTTACAAGAAATTGACTAAGGCGTGACACAAACTAGATGGCCATAACAAGGTCTTTCCCCACAAAATCAGGCTTAAGAGCTAATGTGTCGGCTGTTTGGATATCGTAGACTGTTTTTATAGATGGATACTGGTGCGCCGCGACTAGGATTATTGGAGGGCTCTCGGTGATTATGTAACTTCCACGCAGTGATTGGAAAGGTACTCGATTTTCTCACCTAGGTAAGGTACAAGGTAAACGTCAAAAAATATACCTAGGTAAGTTATAAGGTATCCGAAATTTCTAGAAAAGGTAAAGGTACAAAAAAGGTACTTTTAAATTTAAAAGCATGGTTCATCCATTTATATTAAAAATGAATATTAAAAACATAGCAAAACTTTATTGCTTCATTCCAAATATTCTTAGAGTAATACTGAATAAATCCAAATAGAAGGTTTAAAAATTTAAAATTTTGATTGTTATATTATTAAAAACATTTTTATGTACTATGTTGCTTTTTAAACAGAACAAGAGTTTCGAATATTTCGTCACCTAGTCCGTTTCTTTTTGGTGCAAAATTCTGTGAACTGGGGCAGAGCTAGGCAAAATGGTTTTTATACTTACAAATCACAATACAAATAATTTTATACTTAAGTATAGATTCTTAAGATTCGGTACTATCTTCAAAATAACTGATACTTTGGCTTTCATTGATTCGGAAGAGTAACTATTGGGGTGAACCCTGTATCGCAAAGAAATTGAAATATATGATACATATACTAACAACATTGTTTTGCGTATACAAATTCGCAAGAAATTGCTGCTATAGACTGGAATACAAACATATTTATGCACATAAGTATGTATGTATCGACAATTTAGTGCATAAAAATTCGATCAAATGTACATTAATACCTGTGTATTCATATGCACATATGTATATTGTATAGGTACCTTCAAATGCTTGAGTAAATTTTCAGTAGACTTTTCATCAAACTTAATAATTTTGTTTACACAAAGTTGACATTTGCCATTCGGGTTGAAAAATGTTCCATTCAAGATAAGCGGTAAATCTTTTTTCCCTTCATTATTTAGTGACTGATCAGTCATTGTTAACCATAATAAAGTTTAATATTTACGAGACAGTGCTGATCAAATTTCTTCACAAAATATTGGAACGTTGTCGCTACGGTTGCCCGATTTTTCTCTTCTCTATCTTTGAGTACTTTCTTGCAAAAGCATGAATGAGCCTATAAATTAAGTCTGACCAAATATACTCACAAAAATTACAATACAAAAATTGATATCAATACTTGGTCGCGAAGAAAAATCACGTACGAAAACTACCTAGTACCCTACCTATTGACTAAGTAAATGAAAACTAAGACCTAGGTAAGGTTACCTTTTACCTTACCTAGGTCTTATTTTTCATTTGGAAATAAATAATACAAATAATACTCGAATTGGAAAATACCGAGATAAGGTAAAAGATACACAAAATATGTATCTAGGTATGTACCTAAGTATTTGTACCTAGGTAGTTCCAAACACTGCTTCCACGGGCAGGCCTCTTGGTGATTATGCAACTCTCCCTGGAGCTGGCTGTTGGTAGTGTCCACCAGGAACTGGAGAGTTATCCACTGGCTGATCTCAATGAATGGGCTCTTGGTTATTTGGCCCAATTGAAGAAAAGAAGATTCCATCAGGCTCAGCATTAGCCGGGTAAGATCGGCTTGGTAAACTTGAGCGACACGATCGCTTAACTCCAGCCAGACTCTAGTACGAACTCAATCAGAACTTTTTCACTGCGACAGATATAGGATAGTGCACGCGTGGGCGTCAGATCCCAACGGCATTATCGGATGATCATGCTGATAATCACTCGAACTCAAATCGAAGAACAGTTGGTATTTGGACTCTTTGAGTCAAATTTCAACTGGAGTACATTAAGATGAGACTAAAATTTAATTGTGACATTGGCGCTCTTTCGCTATGTTCGCCAATGCCCTACGATTTCTGCTACTATTTTTAACATGAACAGCCAGCAGAAGTACTTGCATATAGAGCATATCTATTACGCTTACATTTGGCCACTACAACACCCAGAAGCATCGCAGGAGATCGGCACCAACGTCGACAATACCCTCCCAAAAGTAGAGACCGGTTGGCGGAAAGCGTGGTATCTCCAGGCGAAAACGATCGGAAGACTCGTCGAAGACTCCGTAGAACAAGCGGATTGGACCAGAAGATCTAGTGACTAGCTTAAGCTCGAAGACAGAACTTCAGGTGGCCATTATCGACTGAACCGACCCGACGAGAAGTTGCTAGTTTCTGCAACTGGAGTTATACTGCAAGCCATTCACGATGCCATGAAAAGTAGAAAAAATCCTTTCCTAGCTGTGTTGAATGGCATCTAATGGTACAGGGGAGTTAATGTCATCGAGGATTTCCCTGGACAAATCTTGTCGTTGGTGACCTATGGCCTGGAGCAAGAATCGAGGTCTTAAATTTGGAAAGCGTGTTCTGCGGAAAAAGTAGATTCGCTTACTTACTGGATAGGTAAAATATTCTAGAACTACAAGATATGTTGACTTTACTTAGCCATATTTCAACGCATAATCCAGTCCATGCGATTCTTCCACTTCTATTTAAAATCCGTACAGTAATACGTCGCTTTGCAGTGAGTGTGCGAATGGAAACAGGACCATCGGGAACTGCATGTTTTTATAAATTTTAACCACCTTCGACAACTTTTAAAATTCTGAAAAAATTACAGAAATTGTTTTAGGAATGACAATTGGACTTGTAAAAAACGAAAGTGGAACCTCAACTAGAAGTCTTAAATAAATGGAGTTAAAAATTTCGCGGAATTATATAGGTAAAAGCTTGCATTTTAAAAATCTGAAAATTATTCTGAAGGAGTGTATGCATGCCAGCTTTGACCAATAAAAAATTTGGAATTTTTTAATGGATAGATGGTCCGAAGAAGGCTTGTGATTGATATGATAAAAATCACTGTTAAAAATTCAGGGTTGGTACTCGAAGATTAAAAAAAAATGGCTAAATTACTTTCGGTTGATGTCCTTTAAAACTGCATTCTTAAAAAATTAGTAGCATTAGGGACCGGTTCCCCTACAAATCCGGCTATGCCCTTTCTAAAACAACAATTATTAAAAACATTTATAAAAATAATTAAAGCAGGCGTGGAACTAATCCTCAGTTGTTTTTAACTAATCAGGCTATTAAAACAGACGAGAAAGTTAATTATAAAATTTGAATAATGAAGCAGCAGCATATTTCTGATGTACCAACCGTGCGCGTTTTATTGCTGGGTGACAAAGGTAAATTCTTTAAATAAAGCCACAAACAAAATATACTTATATTTTAAAACCATTCCAGGTGTGGGTAAGACCGCTCTAACCAATTTGCTGGCCACCAGCGATGATACACCCACTCCTGCCTCACGCACCTTGAGATGGCCGCCGTATTGGACACTGCAAGTGCGCCTCCATGAATATGCCAGCCGTGAGGGTATGCCACCCACACCCTCTTGGACTCCACCGTCCTCCGCTTCGGATTCAAATCTCAATCCTCATCGCACGCCAGCCACCAGCAAGATGTTATATTTTGTGGAGTTTTATGATCTAAATAGTTCGTTGAAAATGCCTCGGGAGCATAGAAATCGTCTCTTTCGCAGCATAGATGGCATTATACCAGTTTACAGCTGTTTGGATATGAAATCCCATGATAATCTGCATGATTGGCTGTATGAGCCACTGAAGCAAATTTCCAAGTTTCGGCACGGACGTGCAAGACCTATACTTACTCGTCATCATGTGCCCATTTTGGTAGTGGGCACCAGAATGGACAAATTAAAGAAACGACGACTAAAACGTTCAGGTTGTATAGCCTATCAGTTGGGGGCACAGGAGATGCTACTGAATTGTCTCAATGAAGAGAGTTTAGGCTCAAAGACGCGTAATGAGGGTAAAATGCGTCGTTTTCTGAATCAAGTGGTGGAGTTCAAGAAACAGTTTCCAATAAGGCCACGCTTTTAAGTACATATTTTCCATATTTACCAAAATATATATAGAAATATAATTTGTATGATTCATTCATAAATCAAAAGTCTTTTGCTTTGTTTAGCTGGGGGGCCATTGCATTTAACGTCCGCCCAGGAAATGCAAATGCAGCATCAAATGACCCAATAGCTTGGCATCTCCGTCCTCCGCCAGGCTATGCGAGGTATGACCAAAAAGTGAGTGGGCGCCTGAAGAGCCACATCATTAAAGGCCACACACTGAAAATACACATATGTACATACAGTGAATCAATAAAGTTTTGGCACACTTTCATTTTCAAACTTAAAGAAATTATAAAGATGTAATATTTATTGTTCAACATTTGATTTCGTTTTCAAAAAAAAAATTTAATTTTCCTTATAGTTTAGATGCAAATTGATAATAACTATAAAATGCACGATTTGTATGTCAAACAAGAAAGAAAGTCGGTCAAGCCCGACTATAACATACTCTGCACCCTTAATGTCGCAGCTCGCATTTGGTCACGAGTCAGACGGCCAGTTAACACACAACGCACAACGCAGTGCGCTCTCTAAGTCTCTCTCGCTCTCTCTCTCTCTCTCTGTCTCTCACTAAGATTGCTTCTGCTGAACGCAATGCTTAGGTTATGGGTGGGGTGGGTGGTGGGTCTTAACTGACCGTTTTTTGCTCATAACTTGATCCGATCTTTATCATTCCTTAAGCAAATCGATAAATATTTTTGAGTACTAGATATCTCTAGAAAGTACGAACCATCATCAAAACTGTAGGAGATATGACGTTTTTTCCACATTGCGGGGGCGCGAGGGGGCGTGGCAAAAATTGAAAATAAACTTGATCTGCCTGCAAGTATAAGAAATATATGTCCCATACATGTCAAACCTCTATCTCTTACCATCTCTGAGATCTCTTCGTTCATACGGACGGACGGACAGACAGACATACAGACAGACAGACAGACGGACAGACGGACATGGCTATATCGACTCGGCTGTTGATGCTGATCAAGAATATATATACTTTATAGGGTCGGAAATGATTCCTTCTCCCTGTTACATACTTTTGCACAAACTTAATATACTCTTTGTACCTTCGGTACAGAGTATAAAAAGTTTACTCTATGTACCTTCGGTACAGAGTATAAAAAGTTTAGGCACACATAAATTTCAATGGTTTATGTCGGATTTTGGAGCTCTTAATACTTGGTTAAGCCTCCCTTGGCTTCTAAGCGTCTACGCATACTTTCTACTAAGTTGGCAGTCTCTGCTGGGGCTATATTTACTCATTCTTTCAGTAGAGCTTGCTTTAATGAGTCCTTTGATGTTATGTGATGTTTCCGAATTTTCCTTTCCAGTAGGTGACAAGTAATGCAATGATAGATTAGCCATTCCTGACCCAGATATGACGAATGTTTTGGGTCGTTATTTTGTTGAAACAACCACTGCTGTCCATTTAAGCCCAATTTTTCAAAACTGTTTACCAAGTTTTCACTTAAAAGGTTTATATAATATATATTCTGCATTTTCACGTCTACAAAAACCAAAATTTTCAACTCCAGAGATAGCTAAGCACCCCCATACCATAACATTTTCTCTGTCGTGCTTAACTGTTTTGATGACATTATTTGTTTGCAGCTCTTTGATAGGGTTTTGCCAATTTTTTGTGATCCATCTGAACCGAATAGGTTAAACTTTGATTCGTCATTAAAATTTACGCTATTTCAAAATGCTTACGGCCTACTAACATGAAGTTTGGCGAACTGTAAACTCTTTTTCTTTTTAACCATTGACATGAATGTTTCACGCCGAGGTACTCGTCCATGATACCCCGCTCTACATAGCGCATTCCTCCCAGTTTGTGGATGAAAGGTTGCTTCAAAGGATTCCTGAACTTGAGTGCATAATTTCACAACCGATATTTTTGGGTTTTGCGGCACTGCAGCATCTATAGCCCGCTCCTGACGCAACGATAATTTTTTCGGTGTTCCTGATCTCGTCTCTTGCTCTATATTTCCGGTATTTAAGTAATGTTTTATAATGTTTCAAACACTTTTATATGACCTATAGTTAAGTAGTTCCAATTTCGCGATATGACTTTAGCTGTAAGTGAAGACTTACGATCAATTTCCGAACTTTTAGAGAAATCTCCGTACCTCTGCCCATTTTGCCTTGCTGTGACGAAATTCAGTACAATCCTAACTGTATATGCATCAATGACCAATGAAAATGCATTGAGAAACAAAATTGTGCAAAGAACTATCGATACTAGCTATGGTAAGTTTATGGTTTTTTAATAGTATACGATAGTATAAAGAATCGTATGTTTTTTTATTCCAGACTGAAATATTGAAGTAAAAAATGTTTGGAGGATATTTTTTATTTGTATTTTTATTAAAAATATATAGTTTTTTCTGTCAGAACCAGAGGCCACTAGCCTTATAAGTTTTATATGACTTTTTTATATAAATTACAAGTAAAGGAATTTTATTTGACTTTTATTATTTACTTCAGAAATATAATGGTAATTGTCTAGTATAGGGTCCTCCTCTCAGAAAATTAAAAAAAAATTCATTGCAGGCCTAAAAACTAAAACTATGGTTCCAGCCCTAGTGGCAGCCGGATAGTTCCAAAATATATACATATATCGATACTTTCCGCTGTTAAAAAAGTATCATTTCGATATTGATTTTTGTTGTAATAAAATCGATATTATCGATATTTTAAAATATTGGATACATTTTTACAATAAGCAGTTCTGTATTAGGCTGTCTTCACACTGTTCGACACTTGATGACATAATATGCTAGTACGCCTTCATGTTGTCTTGTTTTCAATGTAAATAGCTTATCAATTGACATGCTCGAAATATTAGAATATGTCACACGATACTTTTGGTGTAAATTTGCATGAGGCATGAATGTATCAATGAGTACTTTTTTCACATCGCTTAAGCCTCTTCTGGTCCAAACAGCTGAATTTTACATGTTTTTTAAAAACTTGTGGAAAGAAATCGGAAAAAAATTTTGGAATTTAGTTTTTCGTATTTGTTTGCACAATTCTTTAAAAACGAGAATGGAAAGCTAACTTCGTCTGTGCCGAAGTTTTAATACACTTGAAAAAGCTCGCTCCAAAGGTAAGCGATTTCGTCCAAACTGGGCAGATCAGTTTGAAAACATTTAATTTTAATAATGACCGAGTTAATGAACGCTAACATTGAAAAAAAAAGTTTTTCTCACAAAAACCCATTTTCCGACCGAACATTTCTATGGCAGCTACAAGAACTTGGTAGGATAGTGTAGTATCATATAATATTGATCAGTAACAAGTTTAAGAGCGAAAGCATTGAAAACAAAATAGTTTCTCCTACTAAGACTTTTTTCAGACATATCTTATGTATGACAGCTATACTATATAGTTGTCCGATTTTCATAAAACCTGGTGGAAGTTTGTAAAAGCATAGAAAACCTAATAATTCGAGGTTTGGGGATGTTTGCGTTGAAGACAAAAAAGTTTTTCTAACTAAAACTATTTTTTCGACCGATAGTTTCTATGGCAGCTATATGCTATAGTCATCCGATCCGGCCGCTTCCGACAAATGTGCAGCGTCTTTGTACCAAAAGGCTTCGTGCAAAGTTTGGTTAAGATAGCTTTAAAACTGACGGAGGAGATAGCATAAAAATAGACGGACGGACATGGCTATATCAACTCAGCTCGTCATGCTGATCAAAAATATATATACTTTGTGTGGTCGGAGATGCTTCCTTCTATGCGTTACAAACATGTGGACAATTTTAATATACCCTCTACAAGGGTATAAAAAGATATTTTCCGAGTTGATGTCTCCGAATTGAATGATAATTGGCCTTATGGGATTATTCAATAGCTCTAAAAAGTTGTTTGGGCAAATTAAGAGCCAAAAATAAAATGTATTAGCAATTCTTGAAAAATTTTCTTTACTGATATTTTTGGGATAACATGACAAAAATGGCTATAATTTCCTCAATTTTCAAGCTACCGGCTCAAAATGATTGGAAAAGATGCGGCTTTTACATATGTTTTTTTTGAAAATATTTGATGGATGGGCCTTTTTTACTAGACTAAGTTGTTTTGAAGAAATCCTTTTTTTTCAAATAAATGTTTGACCAATTATCATCCGATTCGGAGACATCAACTCAGAAAATATCTCTTTTTGATTGGAATGTTCCATATATGTCTTACTAATCCCTGCAGTTCTACGCCTCTGTACTGAATTTGTCAGTGCTGATTCAGACCTGAGAAGTTTAAATTGCTAAAATTCATGACTGATTTCAGTACTGTTTTCAGTGTTTTATGAATCTAACACATGAGTTGAGTACTGAAATCATGCCTGAAATAAGCGAAGGTCATGACGTTGTAGTCCCTGTCTGTGTTAAATTCATGACTGAAATGCATATAAAGGCAGTACTAGGCCTTCCAAATCAGGGCTGATTTATCTCTGATTCAGAGTCGTACTAAAGGGATATTATAAATGTGAAAGTTTGTATGTTTGTGTCACGCACAATTGGCTGAAAGGATTCGGATGAAACTTGGCACACAGATAGTTGATAACCTGGAGTTGAACATAACTTGAATTTGCTATATAACTTTTAATTAAATGGCCAAAAAATCTGCGAAATTTACAAAACCAATTTAATAGTTTTATTAAAGCGCTTGATGATTAGATAAAAATGCAGGAGTTGGTAAGTGGAAGGTGTAGACCAGAGATGGGCGCGTCGCGACGTTCCAATGCATAGGACCTCTGCCGCGGCCGACTGCACAAAATCACACGTACGCTATAAGCATTGAAAGCTACCCTTTAGTTCCGCAGGCACTACCGCCCTAGTTTCGCTAGCGAAAAGCTAGCGAATTCTGCGCTAGTTATTCGCTAGTGTCTAAGTTATCCGGGCTGTAGTCAGTACGAACGCGATGACATGCTTAAAAGCAAATCGAAGACAGCAAATGCGTTTCGCTTTCAACTTCTTTCAGCGAGTTACCCGACAAAAAAAATAGGAAAAAACATGTTTTTTCGGATTGTGGACTATAAAATACCCTTTGATACAAATGATAATACTTTTTTATTCATAAATTGATTCAACACTTTATTGAATGATATGAGTTAAATGTAACGAAGAATGTAGCATAGCATGCTGTTTACAATTGCTTTAAATATTAAAGAGATGTTATTCATAATGCATTTTTCATAGAAAAGTTTTTTTTTTTATATTTTTAAGCTATGGCACACATGGTTGTTAAGACTATCCAGTTCGCCCTTATAAAAAAGTCGAAAACAGTGTACAGAATGCACAACCATAATACCCCATGATACCCTGCCATATTTTTGAGCATCGAAAGTGTAAAGCATAAACGCGGCGCGACAAGTTAAAAGAAGGCAAACATTACAATAACAAAGTGCATTGCCATACCGTTTTTTCGGGTGTCGTCTTTGCAATGTGTTCTTACTAATTTTTCTTAGGCGTCAAAAGTTATTTCATTTTGTGACGCCTCATTGATTGCGTGTGTTTGAAAATAAAAGAATAATTATTCAAGTTTAAGAGTGCTATAAAGTGCAAAATATTATACATATAAAAATAATAACAGGTAACAATATTAAAAACAAAAAATGATCAGCGATAGGCATTTGAGACGCTTGAAGGAGCAAGAAAGGGAACTGTTGAGGCGTGAGCTGCAACGACTAGAAAATGAGATAGGTGTTGCAAGTGTTATTGCCGCAGGGGAAGAAGACAGGGAAAATCTAGCTACAGACTTCGACTTGGACAAGAACTTAGAATTGGACAGTGACGCAGACTTTAACCCAACTGACAATATAAGTGACCAAATCACTCTAAACGAAAAACTCCGAGGGTGGTACAAAAAGTATAAGCCAAGACGCGACTGTACGATTGAGTTAATTAGAATTTTACGCGAGGAAAATTTAAACGTTAGTCATTTTTATAAATTTCAGGATAGGTTAAACCCTAACATTGAAGACATTGATGGTGGCTCATATCTTTATGTTGGGCTAAAAAATCAACTTAAAAAATTATGCGATGACATACAGCTTCCAGATGAAGTTAGTATCGACATCAATGTTGACGGACTACCGTTATTTAACAGTTCTAAGGCCCAACTGTGGCCAATTTTAGTTAGAATAAATAATATAAAAGGTGTTCCCATATTTCCAGTCGGTGTCTTTTTAGGTAAAAGTAAGCCAAAAAACTGTGATGAGTTCTTAAATAAGTTTTCGTCTGAGATCTCTGAGATAATGCAAGGTGGCTTGGATGTGGATGGAAAAAGCTTAAAACTTGTACTTCGTGCAGTCGTTTGCGATGCACCTGCAAGAGCTTTTATTAGTGGCACTCCTGGCCACTCATCTAGCCACGGTTGTACAAAGTGGTGTAAAGTTGCCAAAAAAATTGATAAAACTTTGACATACAGTACAAAATCAGGGGTTCTCATAACTGACATTGACTTTTTGAATAGAAAGTGTCCAAGTCATCACAGCAGTCAGTTTCTTACAGAAAAGTGTGCGTTAGAAAAACTAAATACTTGTATGGTAACCCAGATTCCTTTAGATTGCATGCACTTGATTGAATTAGGTGTAATGCGAAAAATTTTAACTCGCTTTCAAAACAACAAAGTTGTAACAAAATTGGCGCAGAGAAATAAAAACAATATTTCGAACCATTTGTTGCAATTGCGAAAGTGTGTGCCGAAAGAGTTTGCACGAAAGCCTAGGGCCTTAAATGAGCTTCTGCACTGGAAGGCCACTGAATTTAGACAGTTCATATTATAAACTGGAATTGTTGCCTTACGAGATGAAGTTGACGATGAGCAGTATTACGAGTTTTTGCTCTTGCATTGTTCATATAGACTTCTTTGTTCCCCGAAAACACGCGATGTAAACTTGGAAGTTGCACAGAAAATGTTGAACCTCTTTGTTGAGTATTTTCCAATTTTGTTTGGCGAAAACAGTGTGTCATACAATGTCCACAGCTTACTTCATGTTAAGCAGACAATCCACCAATTTGGCGATCCTATTGCAGGCTCTTCATATGGTTTATATTTGCAATCGCTTAAGAGTTCTGTCCGAAAGCCAAGCCAAATCCTCCAAGTACATAGAAAAATTGTTGAGGAAAAATTTACAACTCCAATAGCCCTTTCTGGACCTTCAATTAAAGGAAAAACATGTGTTTTTAAAGGATTTTTCCTATCTACAGATAGTCCAAACAATTATTGCTATTTTCAACCTCATATTCCGGTTCGTATTGAATCATTTTCCGAAGAAATGGGAGGTACAGTTATACTTAGAAGGTTGAAAAATATTAGAAATTTTTATAGAGAACCTATGGAGTCAATGACCTTAGGAATATATTTAGTAGATGCAAAGCCATCTGTTGCCGAAGAGAAATTTTTGTTATCAGATTTCGAATCCAAAGTTATTGGGATACCATACAAGGTGGATTTGTTGCTAGTTCCATTGTTACATTCGTATAGTACATGATCACTTGTAATATTGTTACCTTTTATTGTTAAAATTTCTTTTGCATTTTGGCTTTGAATTTGGTGGAGGTGTTTAGTCCGTAGGCGTACATATAATCTTTGTTTAAGTACGAATCGGACATACTTTTAGCGGCGGCGCTAAGAGTATCTTTAAAAGATTCACCTACCGTGGTTCGTATACCAAAAAAAAAAAAAAACAATTTCTTAGTCCAGATGCAAATAATAATTTTGTCTTTAATGTATTGTCGTACAATTGTGACAATGAGTTTATATATTATAAATGGTTATACTGATCAAAAACAATCACTTATAATTTATGAACACACAATTGTACTCCAATAAACTTTTCCAGAAGTATGTCAAGCCCACCTAGAAAAATTGTGCGCGTTGCCTTCGACGAAAATCGTAAGTATTTATGCATACCATGAAGAAACAAAATTAAATTTTCACTTTTCAGATGACATGTCTAGTTGCGGCCGCTGCGATAGGATGGACAAAAAAATTGATGAGATGAAAGGTAAAACGAATACAAATTGTATTATGAAAATAGAATTAATTCTTTTAGCACTCATATTTTTTTTTATACTATTTAAGAGAGCATGGAGTCTGTGCAGCTGGAGACGAAAGTCATCAAGGGTACGAAACAATTAATGACCTCGCTATTGACATTTTTTTAAATTAATTTTTATGTTTATTTAAAGGTCAACTGCAATTGGCATTGGAGGGGTTGGCTGAGCAGAAAGTCGTGCTTGCGCAGCTGCTACGCCAGCAGAAAGAGGAGCTGCCATTAAACTACAAATTTCCATTACAGACGGAAGATGATCTGCAAAAAATGGAAGATGTAATAAACGGAGATAATATGGACATCTATGTAAGTAAACATATGTCTTGCAAGGTTGTTGTACTTTTGATTTTATAAATTATTTGTTTTTACAGATCAAGGCTATAAAATCCATTATAGCTCCAAGTGGAATTGGCAAAGCCCTTCGCCATGTCTTCTCAGACAATTTGATCATGGAGTTTAACGTGTATCGACTCCAGAATAAAAAGTGCCTGAAAGATGTGAAACGTTTTTACGCTGCTCTTACAGGTAATATAATCAATGATGACACAGGTTTACAAGCTGTTGCACCTGAAAGATATAACACTTTCAATATTTATCGCTGAATTCAAATTAATTGTCCTTGTAAATAAGCTTCGCTTAACACACGTTAATGCAAATATCTCTTAAACGTGACGTGCTGCGGGAAAACGGACAATTGATTTGAATTCTGCGAAATACATATATAAAGTTTTTATCTTCAATGGTGCAAAAGTTGGCCTTTATTTGTAAACCTGTGTTACTAATCATATTATACAAATTAAATGTTTACAATTTTTTATAACATTTTTTCAGCCTCCATACCGTTGAAAGGGAACCAATCCGCTGAGGAGCAGCTTCGTGATGCTTTCCATATTAACAAAAAGCGTATAATTAAATCTAAGTGTGTTTCGAAGCACAAATAAACAAAATATTAATTATTATTGAAAACTAATGAATTGTTTATTAATTTTGGGCATATTACCTTACAGATAACAAGTAGTTACGCCGGTAGCTAGCTACGCTACTAATAACAAGTAGTTACTGCCGTAGCTAGCTACGCTACTAATAACAAGTAGTTACTCCGGTAGCTAGTTACGCCACAGATTACAAGTAGTTACTTCGGTAGCTAGCTACGCCACAGATTACTTTTCGGTAGCGATTCGCTAGCGCCAGATTCGCTAACTCTTCGCTAGGACATGCCCATGTAAAAGTAATCTAAGCTTTCCATTGTCGGTAATCCAGCGAGTAGTCAGTAAGGGGTTACCGAATCGCTAGCAATTCGCTAGCGCTGCGCTACCTACAAGAACTGAAGGGTATTTATAGAACACGAATGCGGCGCACGCAAATTGTGCTTGTATGCGTGTGAAAAGTGTGACGATATGTGTGCATGCCCATCTCTGGTGTAGACCTAGGACCTAAGATTATTATGAAAATTTGATAAATGCCAATTGAAGACGCATCTATAAGAGGTGTAGACCAAAAACCGGAGGCGTTGTTATATAGGAGGCGTAGATTGAACATTCCAAAATTTTGCAAATTTTTCATATGACCAATGATTATTATTAAGACCTAATGGAAGGCAGTAGTAGATGGGTAAATATAGGAATTGTCTAAATATATAGACCGAACTGTTAAAAAATCGCGAAATTTCAAAAATTGTCATTTGAGCTTACATTTTTCGAAAAATTTGCAAAATTTTTTGAGTTTTGGGAATCATGAAGATTTGATAGATGACAATCGCTGACGCGTAAATGGTTAGATCAAACGGTCCAAAAAGTCACGAAATTTTCAAAATTTTTGTATGAGTTAGACTATGATGTAGACGGGTAAATTGACGGGTCAAGATCAAGCGGTCCAAAATATCCAGAAATACACAACATTAGTTCAGATTATCATGAAGAATAGTTGGCAATTAAAGAGGGGTAAATAGGTGTCGGTCAATTGGCTTAAAGAAATTTTAACATTTGCAATATTTTTATATGAGTAAAGATTGACAAGAAGACGGGTCAATCGACGGGTAAACAGAAGATGTAGATCAAACGGACCAAAAATCACGAAATTAAAAAAAATAAATTTTAATGAGTTTAGATTATCATGAAGATTGAAAAGATGGAAATTTCCAAGTAAGCTTCACTTCTTCGTTTTGTGTTTAAAATTCTAAAGGGGGGCTAGTACATAGAATATATGTATTATGGTGACATAACATAAAGTCCATATGAAAATTTTCGATCACAACTTTGAAATATAACTCAAAACTTTTCTGGGCCTTATGTCCGGCCATAAAGCGCATGGGCGTTAAGTCCGTATTTGTAATTTATTTTTTTACCAACAAAAACACTGCGTAGACAATATGACAAAAGTCTGAGGCTTAAACTAAGTTTCCAATGAGTCACCTTAAATCTTTTAACATTAGGAAAGACTACTTAATATTTCTTTCCCTGATTAACGGTTAACAGTCTTAAGTAAACATCATGAGCTTCAAGTATTTCCTCCAGAGTTTTGGTGTTCTGACAAGCCTGTATCAGCTGTTCATAGGACTCATCCAGGGCATTCGATGTCAGATAACGCTTTAGAGTATGCATAACGCTTGAGAAGAGTTTGATAATTTGCCCAAAACGTATCTCCACTTGCCCAACATCGGGGAGAATTTCCAAAGAAAAGAGCTCATAAAATTTTAGCATTTTGTCTTGGCAGTCTTTCACAGAGCACATAGTTGACATGATGGAAATGCCATAAGTCGGGAAATATGTCATAATATTGTGACAGGGCTTGTCCTAAAAGAACCTGTCAATGAGGCGGGAGCTTCCAGTGCAATATAAAACGTGACCAGCATAGTTTACCTTCGCTTATAAGCTCAGCAACATAGAGCTCGGTACAATCTCCTTCAACATATAATTAAATAGCTTTAAGTCGAAGAAATTTGCGGTCTGATCCAGGACGGGCTCTAATAGGTCCATTAAGCTATTAACAAAATGCTCGTCGCGTAGTAATATATATTTATGCAGCTTATGAAAAAGCTTGGCGGGTCGCATATGATTAAATAAAGCCTGCAACTTTTTGTAGTGGAAGTGACATAGAGCCATCTGAATTCAGCACATATTTTGAGACCCTTTTGGACCCAGTACAATTTGCTTCTGATGTACTCTATGCGGCGCCTCTAAGATCTAGATAGCCAAATTACAGTAGCAGAAATAGTGGCGATGCCGGGATAAACAAAACCGAAAAAATCACCCAGTATAGAAGGAACAGTTTACGAATATTTTCGGCAAGGCGGCACAGAATTTCCAAGAGAACTAGCTGGGTGCTTTACAAAAATCTATAATGAAGGTGCTGGCCATGAGGAATTCCAAACTAGCATCCTAATCCCAATTTTTAAAAAAAGAAACGCAAGTATGCAAAGATAATGATGTGAGTTCTGAATCAGCGGCTGGCAGATTGGGTGGATGCAATGGATAAGATGAACGAGTTCCAGGCTGGTTTAAGAGCGAAATACTCAACAGTTGATAACGTCTACAGTCTGACTGCAGCGAAGCAGCTAAAGTTTGAGGAATGCATGATCTTGTGATAAAGTTAGCGCCGCCCAGGTATACTCATCAGCATTTTCCATTTAAATGTCATGAAAAAGTATTTAATACAATAAAAAACTTGTAAAAACCAAAAAAAAAAAAAGGAAAATTAAGATTAACCACAGAATATATACAAACATACAATCAACTTAAATCAAGTATGAAAATCTTAATACAAGCCGTACACATTTTCTTTGACAAATGTCAATTCTCAATGCAGCAGACGGGCAGTTACCGGGCAGGTAACTGGACAAAAGCTTTTCACGATGATCACAATTGCGCCGTTTCTTCAGTTTTCTCATTTACTGGATGTCCTAGTGCCATGCCATTTATACGATCCAGAGTATTTAAAATTATTCTCCTCGCATTTGCGATCTCCCTCCTTGGGTCCCCGCGAACCGTACTTGTAGGTTATGGGCTTCACGTGATCCTTTTCGATCCTATGCAAAATTGGGGTAAAGATGCGCCAAGCCTCGCGTAACTCGTCGGAGCGCACAAAATGCATTTGTGAGCCACAGAACACATCCAATATGAGACGTTCATAGGCATCGGGCAGATAGGAATCCTTGTAACGTTGCTCGTATGTCAAATCCAGCTCGGTCTCCTCTATATCGAACGTGATGCCCGGACTTTTGGTCATCATTTTAAAGTACAATGCCTCGCCCGGCTGGACACGTATGACCAACTCGTTACGCTTGGTGGTACCCTCGAATATGTCGCCAGGCACATCCTGATATTGTATGCGCACCTCAGCTTTGCGTTCGTTTAGGGCCTTGCCGCATCGGAGTATGAAAGGCACACCCTGCCAGCGCTCGTTATTGATCTTGAGCACAGCCAAAGCATACGTGGGCGTGGTGGAATCATTGCTTACAGTCGGATCATCCAAATACCCAGTGCGTTCGTCCTCTGTTTTTCCCTGGGGATCGCCCACATACTGACCTAACACCATATCGTTCAATTTCAAGGCCTCAATGCTCTTTAACACCTTAACCTTCTCGTCGCGTATGTCGTCCGGATGACAGCTAACTGGCTTTTCCATGGCCACCAGTGAGAGTATTTGCAGCAAATGATTCTGCATGACATCGCGTATGATGCCAAACTCATCGAAATAACCACCACGACCCTGAGTGCCGAACGGCTCCTTAAAGGTGATCAACACCGAGGCAATGTTCTCTCGATTCCAAGTGGAACTGAGAATCTTGTTGCCAAAGCGTATGGTCATCAGATTCTGCACCATCTCCTTGCCGAGATAATGGTCAATGCGATACAGCTGCTCCTCCTCAAACAAACCAGCGAGATGGTCGCTCAAAGCTTTAGAGGAGACATCATCACGGCCGAAGGGCTTCTCGACAATCACACGGTTCCAGCCACTGCAAGAAAATTTAAGTTGAAGATATTTAAAAAATTAATAATAACTATAACTGAGATTAAATCTTCAATTGAAACAATTATAGTCTGTACCAAAGGTATAAAAAGAATATTAAGTTTGTGCAAATGTAAATATAAAGTATGTATATTTCTGTATGTAGAATTCTGGGAGACTCGTAGTCTTTCTTAGAGACTTCTCATTGACATGTAGACGAAATTCTTTATTTGGTTTTACTAGTTTTTCTTCAAATTTTTTAGTTCTGGACACCAAACCGTGAACCGAGCCGGTCTCCTTTCAATAATACTGAACCGAACCGAAGATATTTGCCAATTTTCAAATTTGTATCACGAAACTGAATTACACGAAACATCTCGCATCGGTAAAGTCGGTCGACCTTCAGCAAGAGAGAGTATGCATGAATGGTGTTATCGTGCCTGACATAATCTATGCGCACTTGGCAAAATATCAAATAATGAGTCCTTCTAAATTCTTCATCAGAGGAATTAAGATGTCAAGTTGCAGAAAGAGCTGAACAATTGTAAATTAAATGTTTCAGTGTACATCTTTCCCTTCCTTTGAGGCGACATCCGACTTTTCAAAACATTTAGGTATATAAATTGGGTATATCCCAAAAATAGGCATCGCTGGAAGATGCTTCCCAAAAAGGTCTTTGCTAAAACCGCAATGATCTGGAAAGACTACCACATAAAACTAACCGATGCTTTTGAACACAACGGATCAGCTAAGGGCCTGTGAAGCCCCTGAAATATCGCTGCGAGCTGGGAGATATCAGCCAGAGAGTAAGAACAGAAATCGTTATGTCGCTATGAAGGACACCTAGTCCCACCCGCCAGTGCACTGTGCTCTGTCAGCAGAGCATGCTTAAGAATCGGTCAGGTTGGTGGTGAAATTCTACAGTAATTGATTGCCATATTCTGAGTATCTTTTTGCTCGTTTATATCTCGTGTAATGACAGCGCACATTGCCATGGGCACTCCGATAGTTTCCTTATCGGTAAGGATATTTAAAGTGATGCCTTGTCTTGCAAATTTGCCTGTCTAACATTTACCCCCGATGTCCTTATGCCTTGGGAACCCAAATGCCATCTTAGGAGAGATTTGTGGCAGTGGTTTACTGATACCAAATCGAATGATACTGAGCCAAGGGGGGTATTAGGGTATCCAACCGAAACCAAAACTGCGGGACAACAAATTTTTGTAATATTTTATTATCGTGAGTGGAAGTCACGAAAACTGATTTACACTTATCGTGACTATCCACCAATTCAAACTCTCCCCGCTAAAGAACATGACCGGTCGAAAATATTTTACACATGACAAAATCAAATTCGTTTGCCTGTGCGCTCTGTGTTGTGAAATAATGGTGAACAGAAGAATTAGCTGATGTTGACACGAGTTTAAAATCAAGTGTGTCAGATGAAATAGACGAAGTTTATGTTTATACATGGGGTAATATTTATATGTCGCGAACTGGTAACACTAATGTCGCCAGTTAAAATCTGGTAATACCAAAATACACTTTGACCTCTAGCCATTTTCATTTAAAAATGTTTGTTGTTATTTGCTGATCCCGAAATATAAATAGTACCCCACATATGAATAGCTTACAAACAGCGGGCCAAATGGAAAAAATTAATCCCTTGATTTAAGAAATAGTACAAAAGTTGCATTAAATGCTTTTCTTAAAGATTGAGCTCTAATGCCGATATACTCAAATGGTGGAAATAAAATTCCTATAAATACTCAGAACTGTATGAATTATCCAAAGTAGCATTAGCAGTTCCTTGTACACTATTTTCACACTATTTTCTGGTGTAAAATGTATAATGATTGCATAGTGAATCCAAATTGGACGCAAAAACTTTAAACGCAATTATGATACTAAGATCAAATCATTTGTAATTTTCTGTTAAGGGTACTTACTGCATACCTTAAGGTGTCATATTTAAAGGTTGACAAAAAATAAAATGACATAAAAACCAGAAGTGATATTAAGAAGCGGTTTTTTTTTATTCGATAGGTAATCGGATAAATTAAGTTAAGGGACTTTTTTTTGTTGTGTTTGTTGTTTGCGTATCAGTTGTATGTGTGTCTGCTGGTGCGGGAGGTTGTGGGTTCGATCCCGCCTCGGACCATCTAATAGAAAAAGTTTTTTCTTTCTTTAGAAAAAAGCTTTTACACACCCGATCACCTTCACCAGCTACTGGCGCCAGCTGTGAAGTAACTAGCCATGAAAAAGCAAAATTCTCTAACTATTGCCGTTCGGATTCGGCGTTAAACTGTAGGTCCCTTTCTCTTGTGCGAAAAATTATAAGCACACACGCCAAGAGATTGAGAGAAGCTTGGCCCTGGCCCTCCTAGAGGTGCTGTTTGAGCCAATTGTACTTTTACTAGATGTAATTCTAGTCGGAACTAGGATATTTGGGATCGGTAAATTAGTAGCGCGGAGTTATGGGGTTTAAGGCCCACCGCACACAGACAGCGGAGCGAAGAGTAGCATATAAGCTTTTGAAAATCAAACCCACAGAGCGAGCCCGCACACCAACAGCTTAGCTGAGCGGAGCATTTTTTATGTAAAATAAGTAAGCTACGCTGTCTCTGTGCGGTTGGTCTTAAATATCCTAGTTCCGACCAGAATGGTGGGTATTAGGAGTAATTTAAAAAAAAAATGAAAAATCGGTCAACATCGGTACTCTTTATATTCTAGCAACCATTTTGGAAAAAGTGGCTTCGATATAAATGCATTAAAAGTTTCGATCGTTGTTTTTGTTAAAATAAAAATTATTTTGAATAGATGGATTTGATGCATTTGGATGTAAGCTTTCTTCGAAAAAAAAAATGATCAAAATCGGTTAAATAGTTCTGCAAGACATGGTAAAAAACGAGAGCGTAAGTTAAAGTCGGCTCTAACCGACTTCGATATACCCGTTACTCATGGAAACAAATTTTTAATAGCCTTCCTGGGGTCCTGTCCACCTGAGGTGGGTCAGCCGAAAAGTATGCAACATTTTTTAACTCGGCTATTTATTATCCGCCAGATATTAATAGACATTTGGCAATTACTAAATCCAACATAAATGACTCCAAATTCATCACGATAAACAGATCAGACAACAAAACTTTTGAAAACGTATCACCTTTCCTAATAAGACAGTCGGTCAAGCCCGACTATTACATACTCTGCACCCTTAATGTCGCAGCTCGAATTTGGTCACGAGTCAGGCGGCCAGTCAACACACAACGCACAACGCAGTGCGCTCTCTAAGTCTCTCTCTCTCTTTCTCTCTCTCACTAAGATTGCTGCTGAACGCAATGCTTAGGTTATGGGTGGGGTGGGTGGTGGGTGTTAACTGACCGTTTTTTGCTCATAACTTGAGTATCGTTCATCAGATCTTTATCATTCCTTCAGCAAATCGATAAATAATTTTGAGTACTAGATATCTTTAGAAAATACGAACCATCTATCATCAAAACTGTAGGAGATATGACGTTTTTTCCAAATTGCGGGGGCGTGAGGGGGCGTGGCAAAAATTGAAAATAAACTTGATCTGCGTGCAGACAAAAGGAGTCTACATTTCAAATTTGGTTGCTCTAGCTCTTCTAGTCTCTGAGATCTAGGTGTTCATACAGACAGACGGACGGACGGACGGACGGACGGACGGACAGACGGACAGACGGACATGGCTATATCGACTCGGCTGTTGATACTGATCAAGAATATATATACTTTATATGGTCGGAAATGATTCCTTCTGCCTGTTACATACATTTGCACGACTTTAGTATACCCTTTTACTCTACGAGTAACGGGTATAAAACAAACGAGAGCGTAAGTTGAAGTCGGCTCTAACCGACTTCGATATACCCGTTACTCATGGAAACAAATGTTCAATAGCCTTCCTGTATGCCTGAGGTGGGTCAGCCGAAAAGTAAGCAACATTTCTTAACTCGGCTATTTATTATCCGCCAGATATTAATAGACATTTGTCAATTACTAAATCCAACATAAATGACTCCAAATTCATCACGATAAACAGATCAGACAACAAAACTTTTGAAAACGTCGGTCAAGACCGACTATTACATACTCTGCACCCTTAATGTCGCAGCTCGAATTTGGTCACGAGTGAAACGGCCAGTTAACACACAACGCACAACGCAGTGCGCTCTCTAAGTGTCTCTCTCTCTCTCTCTCTCTCTCTCTCTCTCTCTCTCTCTCTCTCTCTCTCTCTCTCTCTCTCTCTCTCTCTCTCTCTCTCTCTCTCTCTCTCTCTCTCTCACTAAGATTGCTGCTGAACGCAATGCTTAGGTTATGGGTGGGGTGGGGTGGTGGTTGTTAACTGACCGTT
>JBAMBO010004542.1:0-10165 GCA_037044535.1 Lordiphosa magnipectinata | reverse complement strand
TACTGCCAAACGTGGAGCCTTCAAATTAACTGCGAAAAATCTAAGATAATGGTAGTACGTGATACAAGGGGTCGAAAAGCAAGAACAGATGCTTGGTCTATAAACGGAGTGAATTTGGATATTGTCACCGAGTACCAGTACTTGGGAGTCACTCTTACACCAAACATGTCATTTCGCAAGCATTTAATAAAAAAACTAAGCGACTCGAAAATTGCGATCAATACCACGTGGAACAAATTGCTTAGAAAAAGAAACGTCAGTCACAGCACTAAGTACAAATTGTTCTTAGCCACAGCCAGAGCAGTTATGTGCTATGCTGCCCAAGTATGGGGCTTTGGTCAATACGAAGAAGTGGAACGACTCCTCCGTTTTTATATAAGGAGGGTGTTCCACTTACCTCTATGCACGCCTAACTATGCTATACACTTGGAAACGGGTCTCCCAACCATGTTTCTCTACACACTGCAACTTCACTTCGATTATATTAATAAGTCTATGCAAATGCCATCCACGCGTCTTCCAAGAATTGTCACAGAACACCTATTAGAAGCAAAATCCCAGTTTGTCGGAAGGTGGGAAGCCATGGCGTTGGAACACAATATTAGGTGCAACATAGAAGACCATAGCTCATGGAACCATTGGCAGACAAAACTGGTACAGAGCATAGACAGCACGGAAAGGATTGGCTTTGAATCACAAGCCCGTGAAAGTCAGTCTCGGGACACTTACAGCAAACTGGAGTATACCTTAAAAGATAACCAGAGCGTAAGTTAAAGTCGGCTCTAACCGACTTCGATATACCCGTTACTCATGGCAACAATTGTTTAATAGCCTTCCTGTGAGCCTGAGGTGGGACAGCCGAAAAGTATGCAACATTTTTTTACTCGGTTATTTTTCATCCGATCGTGATGAAAATTTCAGGGCTTATAGATTATATATATATATATATATATAGATATAATATATATATATATTGCGAATATAAATGTAAGTTTTAAATTTCAAATCGATATCTCAAAAATTGTGGGAGTTATTCAACATTTTTTATTGTGGGGGCGGGGGTGGGCGTGTCAAAAATTTGAAATAAACTTGATCTGCGTGCAGACAATAGGAGTCTAGATTTAAAATTTGGTTGCTCTAGCTCTTCTAGTCTCTGAGATCTAGGTGTTCATACAGACAGACGGACAGACGGACATGGCTATATCGACTCGGCTGTTGATGCTGATCAAGAATATATATACTTTATATGGTCGGAAATGATTCCTTCTGCCTGTTACATACATTTGCACGACTTTAGTATACCCTTTTAATCTACGAGTAACGGGTATAAAAATTATTTCACTGACAATTTAGACGTGGCATCAATATCAGTCATTTTTCGAACGAGAACGGAAGTGCTCAACCTAAAGTATATGCCACATATCTCAAACACCAGTCATTGCACTCTCTGCAACACCGGAGAGAGAGAAGACACCGCCCACTTCTTTTCTCGCTGTCCAATTCTGAAGGAACTCAGGGTCCTATACTGGGAAAAAGATACTCTGACCGACCAGGAAATGCACAAGCTCTTAAACGGAAGTAATTGGCGTTCGCTCACTTCCTACCTTAGAGAGTGCCTGCAGTATCGACCCGATTTTTTAATGGACTATGGAGACATGTAACCAGACATCGGAATCGGGGAAACGGAGTTTAGGAAAATGTCACCTACATTTGGCCAACGGCAACATGCCACAGCCAAAATTTTTTATAATCATTGTAAATCCTTTTAATGTTTGAAACTTTTCGTCACTATAAGATTTTTGTATCTATATATATATACACGCATTAATGGAAATCAATGAAAATAAATTTCAACTACTACTACTACTACAAACCTCTTTGTAGTTATTTTGGAGTAAAAGACTAAATTCGAAAAGCATTTGCGATCAAACCAGAACACTAGGTCCAACCTCAAAATAATTTTTGCATCGGTCAATGTACAATTTTTTTTAAATTTTGGTTAATGAAAAAAAAACGTTTTCGCGGCTTTTGCAAAAAAAATTTTCGCCAGGGGCGCATATTTCTATTACTTCCCACATTTAAAGGATATTTTTTTACAATAATACACCCACAGATGTCCATGATAGCAACTTTAACAAAATAGTATCCTTCGGACAATTTAAGTTTTCGGTAGGTTTACCATCTATGTACAAGGGTATACAAATTTGGGCGTAATGGCCGAAAAATTTTTGGGCATTATGTCTGTTTTTATTTCGGACATAGCGCCCAAATGAATTTGGGCGATAGGCCCGTTTTCATTTCGTCAGCTCGGCATGCTGATCAAGAATATATATGGGCATTCCCACAGAAATGTCAACCGCAGCCAAAAATTTAAATGTCGTTAAAAACACTATGTGTTATTATATTTTCATGAGTAAACAGTCAAATTGAACTAATAAAAGCCAATCTTACATTTATACATAACCCATTTCGAAATATTCGGATTTACGGCCGCGCTAGCTCAATTTTTCTAATTTGGACATTAATTTTGCGCTTTTTTATACCCTTGCAAAGGGTATTATAATTTTGCCCAGAAGTTTGCAACGCATAGAAATATTCATTTCCGACCCCATAAACTATATATATTCTTGATCAGGGGGACGAGCTGAGTTCAGTGAGCTTTGTCCGTCCGTCTGTCTGTCTGTCCTCTGTCATGTCTGATCTAGATCTGTCTGTCCGTCTGTCGTCTGTCCGTCTGTTTCTACGCAAACTAGTCTCTCAGTTTTAAAGCTATCAAGCTGAAATTTTGCACAGAGTCTTCTTTTACTGCACGCTGCTAATATGTCGGAACCGACCGGATCGGATCACTATATATTATAGCTACCATAGGAACCATCGGTCGAAAAATGGGTTTTAGTGAGAAAAACTTTTTTGTTTTCAATGTTAACGTGATTAAACTCGGTCATTAATAATATTATATGCTTTCGAACAGATTTGCAAATTTTGGTCAAAATCGGATGACTATATCTTATAGCTGCCATAGGAACCATCGGTCGAAAAATGGGTTTTAGTGAGAAAAACTTTTTTGTTTTTAATGTTAACGTGATTAAACTCGGTCATTAATAATATTATATGCTTTCAAACAGATTTGCAAATTTTGGTCAAAATCAGATGACTATATCTTATAGCTGCCATAGCACCGATCGGTCGGAAAATGGGTCTTAGTGAAAAAAAACTTTTTTGTTTTTAAGTAAATCGTTCTTAAGGACGGTGATTATTAATATTAAACGCTTTCAAACTAATTTGAAAAAGTTGATCGTCATCGGGTGACTATATCTTATGGTTGCAATAGGACCGATCGGTCGAACATGAGTCTTGGTCAAAAATTTTTTTGTTTAGTTTTGTTAGCGTCCTTAAACTCGCTGATGACTTATTTTATATGCTTTCAAATAGATTCGCAAAATTGGTCCGAAATCGGATGACTATATCTTAATGCTGCCATAGGGCCGATCGGTCGGAAATTGAGTCTTAGTGAGAAAAACTTTTTTCAGACGTTTATCTGTCGGAAAATAGGTTTTAGTTACAAAATTTTTTGATTTTTATGTAAGCGTACTTAAACTGTGACATTTGCATTTGCAAGGGTATAAAAACTTCGGCACAGACGAAGTTAGTTTGGCCTTCTCGTTTTTGATAAAAGTGCCATTAGATTTCGTATACTTTTGCTATCTAAAATCTTTCTGAGGGTACAAATGGTCAAAAAAGAATGCACAAGAAACCATGAGAAACTAAGTGATTGCAATAAACTTAAAGTTTTTCTTCTCATTATAATGGAAACCACATAAAAAGTATGATGGAACAAAATGTCGCATGCGACATGTCGCGTGCGAAAGTGATTCAAATTAAATAAACAATAAACTACTTAATATTTTTGAATCAAATAAAAAATATTTTTAAGATACATCACTGCATAATATTTTAAAATTAGTCGCATTAAAATATTACTTCAGGATCCGCTGAAATCAGTGTTTGAACTGCTCGCCTTGAAAATGACTTCTGTTTTGTCGCATGCGAACGCATCGTTTTTTTGTAATTATCTTGAAAACGAACAATTGCCCAAAATCAACTTTAGCACCAATTATAGTGCTAATCAAGGGCTATAAGTTTCGTCTCTTGTCAAAATAGAATAATGTTTTGGCATATACTTTTCTTTACTTTGAATGCGTACGAATGTCGCATTCGACATTTGAGAGTTGCCCATATACCTTATGTGGCCGGAGATGCTTATTTCTATGCGTTACAAACATCTCGACAATTTTAATATACTCTCTACAAGGGTATAAAATCAATGTACATATGTCCACATATGAGAAATTACTAAAATCTAATTCTAAGAACATAGCCGATAGTCCAAGGTGGTCAATAAGGAAGCCAATAGAAGCCAGAGAGTAAAAGAAAAAATATTTGGATCGGCTTCTAATCTTCAGTCAATTTCAGTCTCTCCACATATAATGCGAACACGTTCATGGTTTGATCAAGACAAACGGCAAAGAAATTAAATCTGCTTATTTATTCATTTATTTTTTTCATTCGCCATTAAAAGACGGAATCCGTGCTTTCGCCTCAGTGAGCATCGAGGGTCATTGGATGTATGGACTGCTCGACACGGTTGCAACTGTAAGCTTTCGAGGAGAAGGAGGGCTGGAATTAGTAAAGAAGCTAAACATAAAGACAGAAAAGGTGCGACCAATAGTCCAAACAGCCGGTGGAGCAAGTCATAGAATAGCAGGTCTAGTCGAAGTCCAGCTGACTTACAAAGAGGAAACTCACCAGTTTTTTTTTGCATCTGTGTCCCTCGCTTCTTCAAAAGCACTATCTGGGTATCGATTTTTGGCGAAAATAAGTCATAGGAGTAAATAAGATTGTCCCCGAAGAGACCGAATTTTACACGAAAGGAAAGCCAGTCTCACATCCTCAGTGCGGGACAGCAGCAACTCTTGTGACAGGTCCACGACCTGTTTTTGTCCTATGAACAACATGGAATAGGACTGACAGATGTGGAGAGTTGTTATTTAAGGAAGTGAACGAGATGCTGTGATTAGGTGTGATTGAACCCAGCGAAAGTCCATGGAACAACAGGCTTACACTGGTACAGAATTTTGGTTTCGGTTTCTGAAGTACTAGGTGTATGTGGTAGAGGATGGGATATTAAAGACGGATCCCTAGAAGATAAAAGCCATCTCTCAAATTCCATGACCGAAAACAGTCAAATAGCTACGAAGCTTCCTAGGAACCGCAGTGTGGTATCGGCGTTTTATTATAGGTTTCTCGGAAAGACCAGCTGCTTTAACATATTGCCTAAAAACGACAAAAAAGATTCCTGATCACTACCAGAAGCAGAAAAAGCTTTTAAATTTTTGAAAGATGCACTTACCCGAGCTCCAGTCTTAGTACATCCTGAATTCAAGCGATGATTCTATGTACAATGTGACGCCAGCCACCTCGGAATAGGGGCAGTACTTTTCCAAAGAGATGATGCGGAGAACGAACGGCCAGTATCTTTTTATTCCCAAAAGCTGAGAGGTGCGCATATTAATTATACCGTCACGGAGAAAGAGTGCTAAGCTGCAGTAAAGGCGATTGATAGGTTCCGTCTATACATCGAACTACTTTCATTTACGATGATTACCGATCACCCCAGTTTGCAGATTAGCTCGATGTACACTCAAATTGCAGTCGTTTGATTTTGAGGTAGAATACAGCAAAGGAAAGGACAATATAGATTAGCTCGATGTACACTCAAATTGCAGTCGTTTGATTTTGAGGTAGAATACAGCAAAGGAAAGGACAATATAGTGGCGGATTTGCTATCACAGGTTCAAGAGGTCAAGACAATTGATTTTTTTGACTTCGAAACGACAGAATTTATAAGTGACGAGTATAGGCAACGCTATGACCTTATCCGACAAAATCCAGATCAATTTCCGGACCTGCATGTGAAAGATGGACTCGTGCTAAAGCGGACTTAATTCACTGAGGAGGGATCAGAGGAATTGGTGTGGAAACTGTGGATTCCAGAGTCGCTCACAAACACTAATTCAACAAGGCCATGAGAGTGAGGCAGCGATGCATTGAGGAATTGCGCGTACGGTGGCTAGGCTAAGGAACTTTTATTATTGGCCACCAATGTCGATCCAGGTGAAAAACTTCATAGCTTCCTGCGAAGTTTGTAAAGAAGTCAAGCACAGCACGCAAGTCACGAGGCCATTAATGGGAACAGAAGTATGTACCACCAGAACGCTGCGTACATATTCATCGTGTTGGATCACCTAACTAAGTTTGTCTGGCTGAAGGCAATACCGATGGAAGCTTTGGGGGCAGTACTATCATTCTTGAAGTATGAGATTTTTATGCAGTTTGGAGTTCCTGAGATCATCCACACGAACAACGGACAGCAGTTCACCTCGAAGGATTTTGCAGAGTTGATGCACAAGTTCCAAATCACTCACATGAGGTCGGCAGCTTATGCACCTCAAGCAAACGAATCGGAGCGCGTGAACCAGTCTATATTGGCAGCAATAAGGATGCAAGTAGGTGATGATCACACTCGATGGGATAAAAAGTTACCGGAGATTCAGGGTGCACTTTGCAGCGCAACGCACTCGAGTACAGGAACATCACCGTATTATGCCAGATACCAGAACGGATTGGAATGTAAACTAGCTCGCAAGTCGGGTGCAGATTCGGGGGTGGTGGTGAAGAATCAGCTGCAACTAATCCGGGAAAACGTGCAGGATAAAATGCACCCGACATGCGAGAAAGCCAAGCGGCGGTACAATCTGAAGGCACGAGAGACGCACTACTCTCCTGGCCAAGAAGTATTTAAAAGAAAGTTCATATTGAGCGATTTCAAGAAAAACTAATGCCAGGTTCTGCCGAAGAAACACAAAGTGCCGAGTTGTGAAGTCAGTGGGTAGAAACATGTACGAACTGGAGAACTTAAATATGGTGTTCGGCTGGGGATATTCCACGTCAAGGACCTGAAACAATAGAAGCAGACTTATTTAATGCCTGGCTAACTCCATTGAGCGCAGACTGAGTGTTCGACCCAGACCTCCCCAAGGGTTCGAAACAAGGCGCTACTGCGGCCATTAACCGTGCTCCAGTGAGTGGAAGTTCAGTGACTGCTGTAGTTAATGCTGATCGTGCTGGTGCAGGAAACACCAGCAGGCCTACAGGCACCAGACCAGGTCCTAAGGAACCGGGGCAGATGGTACGCAAGAAAGGAGGGGGCACAAAGCGCCCTGAAGTGCCAATCCAAAAACCTAGAGCAGACGCACTTGTAATCTCTGGTAGAGCCGGACTGTCATACAGCGAAGTCCTTAACATGGTCACTAGGCGGCAGATGACCAGCTGGAAAACGTTAGCGAAAAGGTCAAGAAGGTTCGCCGCACAGCCAATGGCGACCTGTTGTTATAACTGAACGGGCCAGGCCTAGAATGTACCCAGCAACTTAAGGCAGAGATCGAGCAGGTTCTAGCAGACAGCGTGGGTATCCGTGCTCTCACACCGGAAACCCGGCTGGAAATTAGCGACCTGGACTCGCTGACCACTCGACAGGAGATTGCGAAAGCCTTGGCAGCCCAAGCAGGCATCCCTCTAGAAGCCTGCAGCGTGAAAAGCCTGCGTAGCTCACGCGCTGAGACGCAGGTGGCCATTGTCACCATTCCGACAAACCACGCCAAGCGGGCACTTGACCTGGGAAAGGTCAAAATCGGATGGACACGCTGCCGTATAAAGCAGCGCAAAGGAGTAAGAAGGTGCTACAGGTGCCTTGAGATTGGGCACATTGCTGTCGCAATGGAGCGCACAAACAGCCCAAACATGCAGTTGATTCAACTTAACCTGAATCACTGCATCGCGGCGCAATATCTGCTGTTGCAAACAGTGCGAGAGCGACCCACAGATCTTGCGTTATTAAGCGAACCTTATAAAGTGGGCGACAGCAGCAAGTGGGTCGTGAACAAAACACGGAAGGCAGCAATTTGGCTGTGCGGTACAGCAGGTATGCGGTTCTCGGCAGTGCGCGCTGAGGACGGATTTGTTCGCGCCAAAATCGGAGAGATATGAGTGTATAGTGCTTACCTTGCCCCCAGCCTAAGCACTGCGGAACTTTCTGCTATACTGGACCCGGCTTGCGGCTGATGCCTTTGGCCGCAACCCTCTAGTCATCGCAGGGACTTCAACGCGTGGGCAGTGTACTGGGGCAGTGTATCCACGAACGCAAGAGGCCGAATACTTCTCGAGGTTTTTTCGGCTCTGAACATTGGTCTGCTGAACAATGGCAACCAGTACTCCTTCAGCAGAGCGGGCATTGGTTTAATTGTTAACCTAACGCTCGTAAGCAGTTCACTGTACCCTACTGCGAGCTGGAACATAAGCAGTGAATACACGGCAAGTGATCAACTAGCTATTCGGTGTACATTAGGCGAGCCAGCGAATAGACAGTTGCCCCGGGCACACCGGTGGAAAGTGTACCGAGCGGAGACACTGAACACGCAGGCTTTTGCGAGCTCAGTTGAAAGCCTAGCTGCAATTGGTAGCTCGAAACAAATGGCAGAGTGCATAATGACCCAAGTCGGAACGGCATGCGACTCCAGCATGTCTCAACGGAAACCGTATGGTGTAGTGTACTGGTGGACCGACGAAATTGCAGAGGCCAGGCGTTTCTGTAACCACGCAAGGAGGCGCTACCAACGGATAGCATTGTCCTTAAAACCAGAAGTCTTTGCAAAACTGTACAGCAAATGCCTACTGGAAAGAGTATTCCCCGAAATATGGAAGGTGCAGAAATTGGTCCTGTTACTAAAGCCAGGCAAGCCACCAGGAGAGGTTTCGTCATACAGACCAATCTGCCTGATCAACTCAGCTGGGAAAATCCTAGAGAAGCTAGTCTGCACACGGCTAGAGCGCGCAATAGCTGCGGCTGGTGATCTCTCACAGAGCCAGTACGGGTTCAGGAAGGCAAAGTCTACAGTCGATGCCATTAAGAAGGTAGTGGGCATAGCCGCGAAAGCTATAGAGGGCACCAGATGGAGAAACGGCGAGAAGGAATACTGCCTGGTTGTTACACTAGACATCCGTAACGCATTCAACTCTGCAAGGTGGAGCCGTATTATAGAGGCCCTAATAAACTTTGGAGTCCCCCTGTACCTCCTCCAGATGATCCGCATTTACTTCAGTAACAGGGTGCTCAAATTCGACACCAGTGTAAGCACACAGACGTACAACGTAACCGGAGGTGTTTAGTAAGGATCCGTGCTAGGTCCATTACTGTGGAACGTGATGTACGATGGCATCCTGCGACTATCTCTTCCCCCTAGAGTGCAACTCGTTAGATTTGCGGATGACGTTGCTGTGGTGGTAGTGGCTAAACACCTCAAACAGGCAGAATCACTGTGCGACAAAGCAATCAAGCAGATAGAGGCGTGGCTTCCTTCAGTAGGCTTGGAACTAGCGCCCCACAAGACAGAAGCTGTCTTAATTGGCAGCCGAAAAAAAGGTGGAGACTGCTCAAATTACAGTGAGCAATGTAGCGCTTACCTCAAAGAGAGCGCTGAAGTACCTGGGGGTAATGCTTGATACCAGGCTCAGTTTCCGGGAGCACATGGACTACGCAAGCGCAAAAGCAGCATCTACTAAAAGAGCGCTCTCTAGGATGATGCTAAATACCCGAGGCCCGAAGCAAGGTCAGAAGGTTACTGCTCAACAGCGTTACGAGGTCGACCATGTTGTACGCTGCTCCAGTCTGGCTGGGGCACGGTAAGTTAAAAGCTACAGTCGTGGTCTGGAGGCAACATATCGCCTGGGAGCAATCCGCATATGCTGTGCATTCCGCATAGTGTCAGATGACGCAGCGCTAGTCATTGCAGGCGTGCCGCCCCTGGAGGAACTTGCCTCAGTGAACCCGAAGGTGTTTAACGAGGTTCACGGCAGGAACCTTCCACCAACACACAAAAAGACAGTGCGAGCTTCTGCCCAAAAAGAAAGCTTGCTCAGGTGGCAAAGCCGGTGGGATTCATCCCACAAAGGGTCGTTGGACTCACCGCCTCAGCCCCAACCTTGGAGAATGGGTTAACAGGAAGCACGGACAGGTAAACTTCTACCTGACCCAGCTATTAAGCGGTCA
>JBAMBO010004540.1:0-72180 GCA_037044535.1 Lordiphosa magnipectinata | reverse complement strand
ATATAAAAGTTTGTATGAGATGCGGTATCTATATATGTAGTGTCTTTGATGGAACGTAAGAGTAGTGTGAAAAAATTACGCCGAAAATGTAAGTTTGTGATATTTTTAGTTTAACTGGCGGCGGGTCACACTGCTCGATAAACTGTATTTTGTTTTGATGCCAAGATGTTTTTTGATAAAAGCTCGGCCACTTCTCCCTACGCCTTGATCACAAAATTTAAGTCCGAATGCTTGGGGTGGGAAAGATCCCATGGCCCCCAATTGGGCCTGCCCAGAATGCAGCAGCAGCTACAACAACACCTGTATGCTGCCCATCTCAGTGATGCCACTGATTCACCCGGGTCAGAATGCGGTCCACCACCACCTATGGCGACATCAATTTAACACCAGCTGCGGCACAACACGGCCCCCGCCCACCTGCCGGCCATCGGCTTCGCCTCGGCGCCAGTGCGGGCGCTGAATCCTGCCCTGCAGACGCTGCGAGAACCCGGCTTGGTAGCCGATCCCGCAGCCCATCCACAGAAGATCTCGAAAGCACACCCATGAAGAATGAAAAAGCTCAAGAAATTATAATTTTTAAAATTAATTTTTCTCATTATCCGTCAGAAATTTATAAGCCTACCAACTAGCCACCACATACCACAATACCCATTGTATTTGCCCGGTGCCTCCCCTGCGTGGTTGTTTACCTAGTACTAAGTTAGTTTTATTATAGCCGCACACCTGAGTTTACGCCGTGTGCAGATGCCGTGAGGTATTTGAGCTCTGTCGGGACTAGCAGACATTCGTGTTTGGATCGCCCGACGACAATAAATGTCAATTCTGCGTCTGTCCCCCCTGCGCAAGCCCAGAGACCCGATGGCCGCCCAGGGGGCAAAAACTCGCACTCGAAAAAAAGTGAAAGATCGCAAATGACATCCCGCTGTTTCAACGCCAAAATTAAAGAAATTTTCCTTCATGCGAAAACATTTCCAAACGACGCTTTCGTTTTTGCTTTTCTGCCATGGTTTTTATATTATTTGTTAAAAAATCACTAAGGCCCAATTTCTCAAAAGTTGCGGCCGGTCAAATTTGCCGGCCGGAATTACCAGAGGTTAAGTCTTTTGGTTTTCTCAGCGAGACTTACCGGCAGGTTCACCCGATAGCGATTAATTGCTATCGCTGCAAAAGTGTGACCTGACACTGTCGACGAAACAGCTGTATGTTTTGGCATTTTTTAATGCTATTGTTGTCGCTGGTTGTTATGTGGCAAAATAGTTAAATAAAATTGCATGCGATGATGAATCACTGTGAAACACCGAAAAGACCAAGAGCGAAGAACTTTTCTGCGGCTGAGTAGATTCGCTTGTAGATTTTTAGAGTCAAACAAATCCATTTTTGGATGCGGAGACCTGGAAGCAGAAGGCCTGGGCTTGGAGATCAGTATGCCGCCATGCCGGAGTTCATCGCCTTTAGAAAGACTTACGGGATAAGTACGAATTTAAAAAAACGATCGCGAAAATAATTCGCAATTAAGAAGCGGGAGACTTCTGGAACTGCGGCGGCTTTCCCAGCCCCGCTAGAGTCTTGTCTATTTCCAAAAAATTCGGCAAGATCCCAAGCACAGCCACAGGATTGGAAAATGTGGTTGAAAATTATGGTACGTTTTTATTTATTATATGTAAGCTTTGAAAATATTTAATTGGCTTCTTAAATTTTAGCACAAATCAATCAGTCAGTGCCTGTTTGTGATGGCACGGATAGCACGGTTTGCCGAATGAAGTCTGACTCAACAGAAGGCGCCCGCAATGATAAGGAAGTAGAACCTTGCATAAGAGCGCAGCGCCACCATAAGTTTGCTCTCTGACAACAATCCACGATTCCTGTTAACAATCCAAATCATAATAATAAATTGAATCACAACTGAAGTTAAGGTTTTACCTGTTACTTAGCGAAGATATTTGCTCTAATCCTAGCAAGATTTATTTGACATGCTGATTTTGTTAACCTGAATCGTTGAACAAATTTGGCATCATCCAGATCATGCTCTCCCTGTACACTCTCGCTTTATTTATTCGTTGCTCCGTCTTGGGTTATGTGGGTATAACCACCACCATGTTGGCCATTGTGGTAATACCGTTCCTGGTGCTGGCGGTGCACACGGATCAGCGGTTAGATCACTATCGGTATACCACATCGCATGAGCGATGCTACGGTGCCACGGTGCCGAATTGACAGCTAGGTATTCGTACTCATTTGTAATCATACTCGTTTACTATTTTACTTACTCATGCAGGTCTCTATTATGTGCACAACAATCTGAACACCCCAAATGTTTCTTTATTGCAGGGCAGAAAAATAACTAAAAATAAAATTGTTATCAAATCAGCATACTTGAATATTGGACAACATTAATTCGATTGATTTATCAGGGGTTAACATTTCAAAGCCAAGATTGTCGGAAATTTGCAGTGATGTAGACGCTTAAAACAGTTCTTCATCACATATTTTTCTAAAACAACAAGATTGCTTAGCAAGGTTTGCATATTGGAATAGTGGGAATAATATTAAACAATATTTCCAGATCTTTCTGAATCAAAGTTGTGCTAGCAGTACCACCCACACAAGAAAGTGTTGTGCGTTTGTATTCAGGAGTTAAATGTATACTTAATCCTAGCAGGAGTCGCCTATAATAGTATAATGTAATGTAATGTATAATGTATAAATACTACAATGTATATTGATCTAATTAATTAATCTTGACATGCTACTTTTGTGAATGAAGTGGTTTCTTTTTTTTTTTAGTTAAAACTTATTATGTAAATCTTTCAAATAAACGAAAATATAAGAAATTTGAACTTGTGTATTTGTATGGGCAAATATTTAAACTTTGAAATTCAATTAAAGAAGTTAATTCTGCACGTAAATTTTTAGTTATTTGCGGTCCATCGAGGAAAAATAGTTCCCGAATTTTCGGAATTACTTACCTTAAAGTAAACATTTACCTTAAAAACATTGTGAAGTAAGTTACTCCAGCGAAGAAGAACGAATTGACAGCTTGCACTTGCTTCCACACTTTGGCCACAATTTTTCTTAAAGGAAGACATTCTATTGGCATATAAAGTCTATCAACCCATCCGTGCTCATCCTCAAAAAGCTTGAGCAGGAATATTTGCCCCCAGTTCAAAAGTTAATTTTTTTGTAATAGTCAGGAGACCTCAGCAAATTTGCATGAAATTTATTATAAATCAAAAACAAAACTAAACATTTACAAAATTTTGTCCCAAATAAGACGCACCTCTTAGTTGGAAACAGGCTCGTCAAGTCTTAATTTGGTCTTTGTTTACCCATAAAAAATCCATTCGACTCCAGCTCTATATTTACCACACTGAGAAAAAAAAAATCAATCTAAAACTTATAAAAACAAGATTGAAAATCTTGAAAGGTGCTTAGAAATCTTAAAAACATGATTTATCATCTCGCAACTTATCATCCATCCTAAAGCTTTTCTGTGAAGCTTCAGTTGAAAATTTATTTAAAATACATAGATTTATTTTCTTAAAAAAAAAACAAAAATAAACAATTTTCGGTTGCAATGCAACCCACTCCTCCTGGGACTCGCACCACGACCTCTCGTTCAATAACACATTGGCACGGCAGATTAGAATTTGCCGTAGGGGGTTAATTGTTAAGCGGAGCCAGTTGCCGTATATGAGCTCAGGCTGCAAAAATCTCTGCTCTTATACTGCAACATTTGACCCTCGGTGGTAAAGCGGTGGTATCAGTGTTTCAGTGCGCAGAAGGTACTGAGTTCAAGTCCCAGTATCGGCGGATTAATAATATACAATTTATTTAAGTTTTTCAGAAAAAAGAAAATGTTAATAACTAAAAGAAACACACACCCCCCCCCCCTTCACCAACATCACCAAAAAATAAAAAATGCTTAATTTATTTTTCTTTTTTTTATATTAAAAAAATTAGATTGTTTCATCTTAAAGTCGAGTATAAAAGATCTTAATTCAATATTGTTGGATTAAGATTTAAATTGAGAATATAATTTTGGGTTAAGATTATCTCGTCTCTGTCGAATTCTGACACCTTTTCGTCTCGTTTCAAGATTATAATCTTGGTTTTAGATTGATTTCTTCCTCAGTGCAGGGACCGTAACTGTTATAAGTTTAAAAACAAAAATTGGAATTTAACAGTTATTTCATAACTAAACACTAAAAATTTTTTTATCTATTATTTTATTTAAAACTTTTGATATAACACTTTAGTTTAAGTTTTATTCAAAAAAATATATTTTATGTGTTATTTATCAACGTTTATTTAAAAAATAAAAAATAAGTGTTATCTTGCAAAGTTTATTTTAAAATTCAAAAATAAGCGTTGACTTCCAATATTTGCCAAGTTATACAAGCTATCGGCACCTAAAGTTGCGTATGCACATA
Source organism: Lordiphosa magnipectinata (assembly GCA_037044535.1). NCBI lineage: Eukaryota > Metazoa > Arthropoda > Insecta > Diptera > Drosophilidae > Lordiphosa > Lordiphosa magnipectinata. The sequence goes on along the minus strand of JBAMBO010004540.1, from coordinate 67,750 downwards.
ACTTGAGTCCTACTACCATCATGCCAACTATGGTTCAGATCTGACTACCAAAGCATATATCTGATCTGTCCGAGTTATTACGGCATCGTATGATTTTTAGGAGTTATTTAACAAACTTAAAGAAAAGTGTTATTTAAAAATGTCTTAATTGCATAGTCCTTGCAAAGACTTAAACATTGGTACCTTTTTCGAATTCGTAGCTTTCTCCCTTCACCGTGACTTTTTTGTTAAAATTTAATGTCATAACAAATATATTCGGTGCCTGATATTTACTCGAATAAATTAAAAATTGACAACTTTTAAAATGATACAGAGAATTCGTTTTCGAAATTTCGGTGAGGCGTACGTGTCGTATAAATAATATTGGTGGAAACTTGTAAGCCATTGCGCGGATGTTAAAACTCAAATTAAAATTTGTCGATTTATTATGTTCACCATAAAAGTAATCATTTATGATAGTTTCTGTAAAGTTTTCGCCTGGTACCTTATCGGCGTACACTGTAAGAAAAGCTACTTACTGTCAGTGCTGGGAATGCTAATTTGCTTAAATAAAAATTTTTTTTTTTTCAATTATGGAGTTTTTCAATTTAGAAACAATTACTTGATTTAAATAGTTGAACTTTTCAATTACCATTAAATCCTGTTGAAACTTGATTACATTTTAGCTCAACTATTTTTTCAAGTCAATTGAATTGAAATGGCTCTCCTAAGAGTTTCAATCTGGAATGCAAATGGCATTCCTCGCCACAAAGTGGAGTTATCAAAATTTCTCCAAGACAATGAAATCGACATAATGCTTCTTGCGGAAACTCATCTGACGGACAGATATAACTTTCAATTACCGGGGTATGCATTTTATGGCACAAATCACCCAGATGGTAAAGCCCATGGCGGAGCTGGCATCCTAGTCAGAAACCGCATTAAGCATTACCCACTATCGGGATTTTCGGAAAACTACCTACAAGCCACATCAATATGTGTAGAATCTAAAAGAGGCAATATCACCTTGTCGGCGGTTTATTGTCCGCCACGCTTCGCAATATCAGAAAATCAATTTCTAGATTTCTTTAATACATTAGGTCAGCGCTTTTTAGCCGCGGGTGAGTATAACTCGAAACATCCGCACTGGGGCTCTAGACTGACTAATCCAAAAGGAAAGCAACTGTATAGCGTACTTATGCGCGCATCAAACAAACTCGACTATGTATCTCCGGGTAGGCCTACATATTGGCCAGCTGATCCCAAGAAAATACCCGACCTTATAGGCTTTGCCATAACAAGAAAAGTTCCACAAAATTTGGTAACTGCAGAAGCACTCGCAGATTTGTCGTCAGACCATTCTCCGATTATTTTTACCCTTCTGGAGTGTCCTCAGATCAGAGAGTATCCTCGGAGACTGACATCACATAAGACAAACTGGCTCAAATGCAAAAAATATATAAGCAGTCACATTGAACTGAGCCCAACCATAAACAGCGAAGAAGACATTGAAAATTCAGTCCGAGCCCTGAACTCAATCATTACTGCTGCAGCTCATCACTCGAGCCCACTAACAGCATCAACAACAACACCTAAGCAAGATCGTAGATTAACGAACAGCTTTATAGACCGGCTGGTCACTGAAAAGCGGCGTGCAAGAAGAGAATGGCAGAGCAATCGGTCGCCTGCTGCAAGGACTCGCCTGAGACATGCAGAACGCGTACTTCACAAAGCACTCGAAGCTGAGGAGCAGCTAGCCCATAGCCGTTACATCGAAAAACTATCGCATACAAGCACCAAATTCCCCCTATGGAGAGCACACGCAAGCATAAAGCCACCTGCAAAGGTAGATACGCCTTTGAGGGATCAGAGAGGAAAATGGGCCCGCAGCGACGAAGAAAAGGCAAATGTCTTTGCACTTCACTTAAGAAATTTTTTCCAGCCGAATCCACCAACCAATGCATATGCACTGCCACTGATTCCTACTGCCGCACAGACTTACCCAATCAAAGTTCATTCGCTTGAAATAAAAAAAGTTATAACAGAACTCAATCCCAAAAAAGCACCAGGACATGATCTTATTACGCCTAAAATGATTATGGAACTTCCAAGTCCTGCCTTTACATATATCTCGAGAATCTTCAATGCCGTACTGCGATGTGGATACTTTCCAATTCAGTGGAAGAAATCGACAATCATAATGATTCAGAAACCAGGAAAGGATAAAACACAAGCGTCATCATATAGACCAGAGATGGGCGCGTCGCGACGTTCTAATGCACACGAGGCAGCGCGCTGCCTGCGTGTGCATAGGACTCTGCCGCGGCCGACTGCACAAAATCACACGTACGCTATAAGCATTGAAAGCTATTTATAGAACACGAATGCGGCGCACGCAAATTGTGCTTGTATGCGTGTGAAAAGTGTGACGATATGTGTGCATGCCCATCTCTGATATAGACCCATTAGCCTGCTACCTTGCTCATCAAAAGTATTTGAGAAGATCTTACTTCGCAAAATTGATACCCATGCACAAAATATAATTCCTTCACATCAATTTGGGTTCCGAACAAAACACGGGACCATTGAGCAAGTCAACCGCTTAACTTCAGATATTCGGACTGCGTATGAGCACCACGAATACTGCTCTGCCATTTTCCTAGATGTTGCCCAAGCGTTTGACCGCGTTTGGTTGGACGGGCTTATATTTAAAATTAGGACACTGCTTCCTCCAAATACACACAAACTCTTAGAATGTTATGTCAGCAACAGAGTTTTTTCTGTTCGTCAAAATGAGTACATAACGGAAGAGCTCACCATTGGAGCCGGAGTTCCACAGGGTAGCGTTCTCGGTCCTTTTCTGTATGTATTGTACACTGCCGACATCCCAACAGACCCTCGACTAACAATATCCACTTTTGCGGATGGTACGGCAATTCTAAACAGATCACGATGTCCAATTAGCGCATCCAGACTTTTGGCAAGCCACCTAGCACACGTGGAGGAGTGGCTGGCCAACTGGCGCATAAGAATTAACGAGCAAAAGTGTAAACACGTGACGTTCACACTCAACAGAAGCACCTGTCCCCAGATATCCCTAAACGCGACTATGATACCACAATCAAACGATGTTGTTTATCTTGGTGTCCATCTCGACAGAAAGCTCACTTGGCGCAAACACATAGAGTCGAAAAAACTTCAAATAAGGCTAAAGGCCAATAGCCTTCACTGGCTAATTAACTCCCGTTCCCCTCTAAAACTGGAATATAAAGTCTTACTGTACAAAAGCATCATAAAGCCTGTCTGGACTTATGGCTCACAGCTATGGGGAAATGCCTGTGCGAGTAGTGTGGACATCCTTCAAAGATCACAATCTAGAATTCTTAGAACACTCACTGGAGCGCCATGGTACATTCGCAACGAGTGTATCCACAACGACCTGAGGATCCCATTGGTCGAAACTGAAATACAGCAACTAAAGCGCAAATATTCTGAAAAACTTCTAGCCCACCCTAATGAACTTGCACAATCTCTCACCCAGCAAGCAACGCATTCTCGCCTCCGAAGAAAAGACCTACCAACCCAGCGACTGAATTAAAGGGCCGCAGAACATAAACCAGCTCCAATAGGAGATGGTTGTACAATAGTTCTAGATTAAGATTTGAAAAATTATTGTTAGTCTCATTAAGAGAAGATTCAATAAATAATAAAAAAGTTAAAAAAAAAAAAAAAAATATTGAATTCTAATTGAATTTTTCCTTTAAAATTTAGAATAAGTTAAAAATTCAAGCTTTACGTCTATTATAATTGACCTAATTTAAACATTGAATTAAAGGCGATAAGGTATACTTGTGCGCAAAAAACCTATTTCCTGGAGCAATTTGTACACAGTTGCTTTTGTTTTATTATAAAAATTTCTCAATTAAATAATTACTGCTGGTGAAAAATCCCAATTGAAAATTTAATGGAAGGGAAATATCCCAAGAAAAATTTTAAAGGAAGGGAAATAAATAAATATCAGCTGGCACTTGACTGGGTTCATTTTAAAGCGATATGTTCGGTTAGATTTACTGTAGCAATAGTTCGTTTTACGTAAAGACTTACGTGATAATTAATGTTAGTTTTACCAAATTTGCGAGCTGGCGCATTTCTAACCGACGATTTCAGTTAAATTTACCCACAGTTTTCTTTGTGTGTTGTTATACTCGTAGTGTAAATATTATAAATAAATAAAATGAATATTACACCCTAGAATTAAAAAAAAGGTTCCTGCCGAGAAGTCACGCATTCGGTTGGTCAAATAAACAATAAAAGTTTATGGCTTATTAAAACTGATTTGACGCTGATGCACCTAGAAATGGTCTCTAATAACAAAAAAAACATGGACTACACCACCTTTGAGGTGTGGACATTTAAGTCTATGCAAGAAATGCTTATAATGAAGCTGGCGGAGAACTTATGGCTGCAAGCAGATCCAAAGATTTGGCGGTGGCCCTTCTATTTGAGCAATTACAAGTTCCTGGTGCCCGTTTTTGAAAATGTGCCCGAGGCATTTGTGGTAAGTTTTTAACATAGATAAAGCAGACTTTTAGACTAGCTGATACTTTGACCTTCCAGTACAATTCAACACATCAGCGCAATGTCTATGGTAGCAGTAGCTTGGGTGGGACAACGGGCATAATGTTCACTGAGTTTGTCCGCCATTCAAATGCCACCATGGAAATTTTGGTGCTGCCTGGCAAGGATAATTATGATGAGAATGTGCGCGTATTGGCTGGCAATCGGCGAATTGATATGAGCCCCAATTGGATAGAAAACCACAGTCAGGACCAGTGGAGTCCTCTGATAATCAAAACCGAGATTTGCCTAATAGTACCCTACCGAAGACCCTCACCATTGAACACCTATTCTTTCAATGTTGCGACAGCTTCCGTACATTATGTCGGTGTCTTCTCCATTATTGTTTATACAGCAATCAAGCGCTTTTCTAATCCTTGCCAATCGGTGCTTAGCGCTCTTGAGAACAGCGTGATGTCGGCATTGGGTAGGCCACTCCCCAGCAGGGAATTTAATAGTTTACGCTTGGCTGCAAAGTTTGTTGAGATTTCCTTGCAGTTGTACGTACTGTGTTACATGAGCATTTTCACTAGCTCTCTGACCACACGTCTCACTTCGGGCCTGTTTGACCCAGAGATAAACGATGTGGAGACGCTGCTGGAGAGTGGCCTGCCCATATTGATTCACGACAATGCTACTCAACAGCTATTTGAAGAAAACCATTTACCTTATGCAGTGAAAGATCGACTACTTGTGGTGGGCCGCCAGACAGTGGAGCATAATCTGAATAACCTCAACACCGAATATGCCTATGTTTTGGATTCACAGGCATTCGAGAGGATTAAGTACATACAAAAGTATCTCAAGTACCCTAAGCTGATAATGGGCACGGAAAAGCTCTGCACTGAGCCATATGTTATTCGTTTGCCCGTTTCCATGGGCTCCCCTTTCAAAGAAGATTTCCAGAATCTTTACAGACGGACAGTTGATGTGGGCTTAGCTTATAAATGGAACCATATGGGACTAGACCACGGACGTCTTATGGGTCGCTATAAAAGAATAACGGAAGATCCGAGATCATTTTTCGGCTTGTCTCTGGAATTTGTTCGAAACTATTTGGCTTTTTATATATGGGGTATAATCCTGTCTGTTTTCGCATTTCTTATTGAGTTGCTGTTGAAACGCAACTAACTTATTAAGTATGATGAATGCAAATAAATTGACAATCGCATCGTTTAAAAGTCGCCTTGAATTGGGAAAATAAGACTAATTTGAAAGGCACAATTCCAACAAGTGAGAAAGTCAGTCAAGCCCGACATTAATATACTTTGTACCCGCAAAAGTGTGTACTGTCTTGTGTGTATTTTGCTGCTGCAGTGCTGATTGACAACCGTTCATCCGGTTGTAAATTTTTATAATTTTTGATCCAAAACTTTTAAAATCGAGATGATATCGAAAAACTGAATGCGGAGGAGACAATGTGGAGGAGACAAATTTTTAAGAATTATTTTATCTTAGAAAGATAAAGTATAAAGTATTTAAGAAACATTTCAAAACAACTTACATATCTACTGCACCGACCAAGTAAGAACCCACGCAGCATTTGGAAGATCATTTTAGCAAAAATCACCTTGGTGAGTCTTTTTCGAGCCCATTTGATGATTAACGAGAAGGCCAAGCTAACTTCGTCTGTGCCGAAGTTTTTATACCCTTGCAAAAGCTGTTTTTGAAATGACAGAGTTTAAGAAGGCTTAGATGAAAATCAAATACTTTTGTAACTAAAATCCATTTTCCGTCAGATGAACATCTGATTTCGACCAAATTTCGAGAATCTTTATGAAAACATATCAAATTAACAATCGCCAAGTTTAAGAACGATAAAATTGAAAAAAAAAAATTTTTTCTCACTAAGACTCATTTTCCGACCGATAAGTCCTATGGCAGCCTGAAGATATAGTCATCTGATTTCGACCAAATTTTTCAAATTAATCACCGACCTTAAGAACGATTTACTTGAAAAAAAAATTTTTTTTTTCACTGAGACCCATTTTTCGACCGATCGGTCCTATGGCAGTTATAAGATATAGTCATCCGATTTTGACCAAAATTTGCAAATCTGTTTGAAAGCATATAATATTAATAAGGGACGAGTTTGAGGACGCTAACATTGAAACCAAAAAAGTTTTTCTCAGTAAGACCCATTTTCCGACCGATCGGTCCTATGACACCTATATGTTATAGTCATCCGATTTTGACCAAAACTTGCAAATCTGTTTGAAAGCATATATTATTAATTATAGCCGAGTTTTATGACGCTAGCATTGAAAACAAAAAAGTTTTTTCACTAAGACCCATTTTTTGACCGATGGTTCCTATGGCAGCTATAAGATATAGTCATCTGATTTTGACCAAAGTTTGCAAATCTGTTTGAAAGCATAAAATACTAATAATGACCGTGTTCGGGAACGCTAACATTAAGAACAAAAAAGTTTTTCTCACTAAGACCCTTTTTTTGACCGATGGTTCCTATGGCAGCTATAAGATATAGTCATCCGATCCGGTCGGCTCCGACATATTAGCAGCGTGCAGTAAAAAGAAGACTCTGTGCAAAATTTCAGCTCGATAGCTTTAAAACTGAGAGACTAGTTTGCGTAGAAACAGACGGACAGACGGACAGACAGACGGACAGACAGACGGACAGACAGACGGACAGACAGACAGACAGACAGACGGACGGACAAAGCTCAATCGACTCAGCTCGTCGCCCTGATCAAGAATATATATAGTTTATGGGGTCGGAAATGAATATTTCTATGCGTTGCAAACTTCTGGGCAAAATTATAATACCCTTTGCAAGGGTATAAAAAGAGATTAGTTTCATGTGCGATTTAAGAAAGTTCTCGGAAATGACTAATGCATTTGCGCAAAATGTGATTCATTAAAAAACGAGTCGAAAAAGACTCGCAAATGACTCGCAAATGACTCGAAAATGAGTTGAAACTGATCACAAATACGGGTTAAAAACGACTCTTTATGAAGAGTCGCGGCTAGGGTACCTCTTTCTACCGACAAAAGTATCATTTATGATCAGAAAACGAGCGCATTTATGACTATTTTAATTAGACTGAGCGCTCGAAAAAGACTCGAGTGAGATCAGAAATTTCATAAAATGCTTGCTTGCTATAATCAGAAATTTTATAAAATGCTTGCTGGGAAGTATTTTTTTTATTATATACCCCTGCTCACATCGACTGGCCGGCGCGATAGATTTACAGATTTGATGCAAACAGAAATTAAAAACGAGAAGGCCAAGCTAACTTCGTCTGTGCCGAAGTTTTTATACCCTTGCAAATGCTGTTTTTGAAATGTCAGAGTTTAAGAACGCTTACATAAGAATCTAAAAAATGTTTAACTAAAACCCATTTTCCAATTTCGCGAATCCTTTAGAAAACATATCAAATTAACAATCGCGGAGTTTAAGAAAGATGAAATTTAAAACAGAAAAGTTTTTTCTCACTAAGACTCATTTTCCGACCGATCGGTCCTATGGCAGCTATAAGATATAGTCATCCGATGTCGATCAACTTTTTCAAATTAGTTTGAAAGCGTTCAATATTATGAATCACCGACTTTAAGAACGATTTACTTGAAAACAAAAAAGTTTTTCTCACTAAGACCCATTTTCCGACCGATCGGTCCTATGGCAGCTATAAGATATAGTCATCCGATTTTGACCAAAATTTGCAAATCTGTTTGAATACATATAATATCAATAATCGCCGTGTTTTATGAAGCTAGCATTGAAAACAAAAAAGTTTTTTCACTAAGACCCATTTTCCGAACGATCGGTCCCATGGCAGCTATATGTTATAGTCATCCGATTTTGACCAAAATTTGCAAATGTGTTTGAAAGCATATAATATTAATTATGGCCGAGTTTTATGACGCTAGCATTGAAAACAAAAAAGTTTTTCTCACTAAGACCCATTTTTAGACCGATGGTTCCTATGGCAGCTATAAGATATAGTTATCCGATCCGGTCGGTTCCGACATATTAGCAGCGTGCAGTAAAAAGAAGACTCTGTGCAAAATTTCAGCTCGATAGCTTTTTAAACTGAGAGACTAGTTTGCGTAGAAACAGACGGACAGACGGACAGACAGACAGACGGACAGACAGACAGACAGACAGACAGACGGACGGACAAAGCTCAATCGATTCAGCTCGTCGCCCTGATCAAGAATATATATAGTTTATGGGGTCGGAAATGAATATTTCCATGCGTTGCAAACTTCTGGGCAAAATTATAATACCCTTTGCAAGGGTATAAAGATTACTGGAATTAGTATAATGCTAGCAATGGAATGACAATATGTGGAATAGGTCATTATCATAAAGGGTGATTTTAATGCTATTCGGTTTTTCATACCTCACTATTAATTCGTTACATCTGGCAACGCCAAAAATGCGCAGTAAGGTGAGCCATTTCACCATGAATAGACTAACAAATGAACAGCACTGGCAAATTATTAAAATTTATTATCAAAAATTCGTGCTCCCTAAAAAATGTGATTTGGAAATAACGTCCATTTTATGGTCGTCATAATCGATCCGCCGAAAAGGCTATTCAAGCTATTGCGACCAAATTTGGCACCAGTTTCATTTTATTGGACATTATTCCAAAATCCCGAGAACTGCAATGTGAAAAATACGCTGTTTTGTGCGGCTTGTGGGCCGGCGGCATCATTTGACCGTACTTTTTCCAAAATAATAATAGAAATATTCTGTAAAAAGTAAATGGCATACATTGATGTATCGCTCAAAAACTATTTCATTCACTATTGCACAATTTCTGTTTTTATTCTCATTATCAAACGTACACAGATTTTATTATTATTATTTATTTTTGTTTCTAAATTTTCTGTCACCTAATGTAAATTTGGTTACTTAATTTAGATTGTGTCGATATCCTCAAAACTTATCTTTTTATGTAAGTTTGATTTCAGGTGTAATGTGTCTGATTATTGCCGAGGTTTTATGTGATGATACAAATATGTTCAGTGTATTGATGGTGTCAGGTTTATAACATGAGAGGAAGATGCTAAGTTAGTATATTTGTCTGTTAGAAAGTTCCCTAGGGAATAGTTTTTTGTGCCGCCATATTACTCTACTTCCTGTTTTCTTTCGTGTGCGCAGGAGTCTTCTGGCTAGTGTGTTGGGGTGACTTCTTAGTCTCTCCACGTAATCACCTGCTTGTATATTGATTACGTCACCAATCTTGGACACACTGAGGTCACTCTCCAAATGTCTTGTGCACACATACCAGGGAACTACCGATAGTCTACGCAGACACCTTGACACAAGGACACAGAGCTTTCTCAGATAGGATTTCGCAGCTATTCCATATACATGGATCCCATATCTCCAGGCAGGTGCTTTGATAGCTTTGTATATATGCACCTTATTTCGGAGTGAGAGCTTGTTTCTGCTAGAGAGAAGCCATCCCACTTTCTTTACTCTGCCATATACCTGACCTTACAAGCGCGTTGATATGGGTTCCGGATGTAAGGCGCTAGTTCAGATATATTCTTAAGTATTTATGTCCAGGTAAGTGACGTTATTGCTGATCGTTGAGGAATACGCCTGGACACTCATCATGACGAAGTTTATATGGTACAACATGTTCCATTGCCTCGCCCATCAGCTGAATCGATAAAAATATTGTTGAACGACATCAGTGGCATCATACATACATGAGTCTCTCGCCATAACGGCAGTATCATCAGCAAAAGCAGCAATGAGTAAGTCTTGGGGGTCTCCAATGGGTATTGTTTTTCCGGTAGGCATATCACAAGTGTACACAGAAAAGAATTTGTCGGTAAATTCAATTAATTCTGCGGTTAAAATGCTCCAGACCATCATTTTGGGTTGAACTTACCGCCAGGTACAGTAAAAGAGGCGTAAACACATAGCGTAATGCTATGTGACTAGAACTCGGTGCCCATGGACTGAAGAAAACGATTTGCACGCCATCTCAACTTGCTCGACTGTCGCGCGGGCAATTGGCAGCGCTTCTTAAAAGTTACTTGTATCGAATCTGCCCATAAGTAAACACTCATAATTTCTTGAACGTCGCATAAATGTGACCACTTGTAGTTCTCAAGTTCGAATTCACTGATAAATAATGTAAATACTGCAACTAAATTCAGCGCATCAAGAGTACTATTGTAATGGTAACTTTTACTGACGACCCAGTAATCCAGAAAATAACAATAAAATCTATTAACTACTGATACGTGGGAGGCACTATTTCAATGGTACAATGTGTTACAATGTGTTACTGCAAGTCGCATTTTCAAAGACAACAACAAATCAAAACACAGAAATAACGCAAGATTAACTAATTGTATGGGTAATTTATACCGAAAATAAAGTTAACAAATTACATGTAACAATATTTCGCGGTAATTTTTACTTTAAGAATGGGTAGATTTAACCAACGAAAACTTGCACAACATCGACAACAAAGCTACAGGCATCACATGTCCGATCCACAGCATCGACGACATTAGCCACTGATATACAGAATCACATGTCCAGTCAACCCGACGACATCCAGCTAAAGTCTTCACGTAAATACATCAATAGTATGTTCGAGCTTACGGAAAAAGAACGTCACTCAAACATTTCAAAACATATGGTCCCACGTTCTTTCGAAACAACCAGGAACACAAGCAGTAATGGAAAAACGACAAGCAGCCTCTTGAGCCTCCGAACAGTGGACGCACACACAACTTATTATGGATCCAGGCCAGCGTGTCAGCGTCAACTTCCCTGATAACCCAGTCAACTCCACGCAGCATTTAGGGGGGAAGTGGCTGTGGCGGTTCCAGTTCATCCCGATATAGTCATAGATCCAGTTCCAATCACACTTCCTGACTGAATCTCACGAGTGGCATCTCGCCACTCCCGCTCTTTTCATCCCGCTCCAATCATACATCCGATTCCAATCACAGTTCCTGACTGAATCACACATCACTGGCAACTCGTTACTCCCGCTCTTTTTATCTAAATTTCTATCTCACACATTCAACTTTTTCCTTTCAGTTTAACTCATTCTCCGTGGCAAGACGCTACTGCAATAAACCAAACTAAATCTAAACTATGTTTTATATTAAATAATTAAAGTAGCCTAAATCGCCACAACCATTTCAAAACTGAGCTCTGATTGGAGCTGATTTTTGGATAACTTTAGAATCGTTTATCCGATCTTTATCTGTCCTTCCGCAAATCGATAGATAATGATAATTACTAACTATCTCTAGAAGGTACGAAGGTACAGAATATAAAAAGATTGTGTGCCATGGGACGCCCGGTACGAGCGAAGCCCTTTACGACGATAAGTCTGATTGTAAACTTAACTGTTAACTCACTGTTAAGTTACTGTTAAGTCACTGTTAAGACACTGTTAAGTCACTGTTAAGACACTGTTAAGTCACTGTTAAGTTACTGTTAAGTCACTGTTAAGACACTGTTAAGTCGCTGTTAAGTCACTGTTAAGTCAGTGTTAAGTCACTGTCAAGTCCCTGTTAAGTCACTGTTACGTCACTGTTACGTCACTGTTAAGTCACTGTCAAGTCACTGTCAAGTCACTGTCAAGTCACTGTCAAGTCACTGTCAAGTCACTATCAAGTCACTGTCAAGTCACTGTCAAGTCTCTGTTAAGTCATTGTTAAGTCACTGTTAAGTCACTGTCAAGTCACTGTCAAGTCACTGTCAAGTCACTGTCAAGTCACTGTGAAGTCACTGTCAAGTCACTGTCAAGTCACTGTCAAGTCACTGTCGAGTCACTGTCAAGTCTCTGTTAAGTCATTGTTAAGTCACTGTTAAGTCACTGTCAAGTCACTGTCAAGTCACTGTCAAGTCACTGTCAAGTCACTGTCAAGTCACTGTCAAGTCACTGTGAAGTCACTGTCAAGTCACTGTGAAGTCACTGTCAAGTCACTGTCAAGTCACTGTCGAGTCACCGTTAACCCACTGATAACCCCTCTAACAACCACAGCACACAACCCACCTGCTGCTACCGCAAATACAAAATGCAAAGACAAGGAACACAAAAAACTGTATTTCTACTCCAAATGGAACTTGAGTTATGGGTAGGGATTGCACTTTTTTGTTTGGAGTCGTCAGATGAAAATGAAATGCGTAAAACTTTTTTTTGTGACCGCATATTTCGAAGACTAAATGGCTCTATAGCAAGTATTTTTTGTGGATACTGAATAATAATGGATGAATAATTCTACAACACTCCAACTCTTTACACTTTAACACTTTAACGAGCGATTTCTTAAACAAACCTCAGGGCAGCAAAAAGATGGTAAGTTTTTTCTTATGTATTTTGTTGAGTCGAAAACTTTTTGAGCTTACCATTTTATGAGGACTGGTGAATACCGTAACTGTTTAATTTCATTTTCAGCAACTTAAAGTATGCTAATAGTTTTCCACAAGCATTCGTTAGCATTAGCTGACCTCAACCTCGGCTGTACTTACTGAGTTCAGTTTGGTCAGCTAATCTGGTATGCAACACTGCATACATTAAGTATTTGAGAACGTATGGCCACAAAAATTTGTAAGAAAAGGGGAATATCTTTTATAGTGCACTCAAAAAGATATTTTTTAAAGGATACTAAGATAAAATAATTTTCATGGGAAAAAATTAGGACAGCAATTGCAGCTAAGCTAGCTAGCTGAATTATATATTATTTTAGCTCTGCTGCAACTGTTCGTAATATAAAGCAAATTTTGTACTTTTTTCCTGCACCCTGTTTTTAACCCATTATCGGGCATCAATCTCTCAAAAAGCTTCGCTCTCTCGGTAAATGTAACGTTGTCCATTCCCGAACTTTTATATTGTCCTCAATTTCTCTCTCGAGCTTTCTTCTCCTACGATACAGAACTTGCATGCGAAAACCAAAACAGAGCAGAGCCCCCCTAGCATCAGCTGTATGCTTCCGCCTAAAAGCACCGGAAATTGTGCAGGCTGGCCATGATTGTATGTTTTCACAGACTGCACACAAATTAAAAATGGCGGCTTAGCTGACGGCCGAGTCAGCTGGAAACAATACTACGCAACGGGAGTGGAATTCTTTGCAGGCCATTGAGTGTGAATTAAGAGTTGCCGGCTTAGTGCAAGTATGTGTATGCATGTGTTTGGTCTACGGAGAAAGGGAATGTAGGGAACGACAGTCCCTTTAAATGGAATAACGTGATGCAAATCAATTTGAAAACCTAATTAAATCATTTAGAAAATAAATCAGAATCTTTGTACTTGAAATAAGTGCAAATAGTACGGTAAGTACGTAAATACTTCGATCAGGTTCAAAGTTCCTAATTTAAGTACGGTTTTAATACCCTTGTAGAGGGTATATTAAAATTGTTGAGATGTTTGTAACGCATAGAAGGAAGCATCTCCGACCACATAAAGTATATATATTCTTGATCAGTATGACGAGCTGAGTTGATACAGCCATTTCCGTCTGTCCGTCTGTTTCTATGCTATCTCCTCCGTCAGTTTTAAAGCTATCTTAACCAAACTTTGCACGAAGTCTTTTGGTACAAATACGCTGCACGTTTGTCGGAACCGGCCAGATCGGATGACTATAGCATATAGCTGCCATAGGAACCATCGGTCGAAAATGTTGTTTTAGTGAGAAAAACTTTTTTGTCTTGAACGCAAACGTCCCCAAACCTCGTATTTATAAGTTTTCTATTCATTCACATAAATCCACCAAGTTTGATAGGGCAACTATATAGTATAGCAGCCATAGAAATTGGGTGTAGAAAATGTACATATATAGGAGGCCTTGTCAAAAATATGTACATTTGGACGAATGTTTATATTTGTGTCAGTGAAATCAGGCTACTAATTTATATAAATCATACAAGCTACAAGGCTATATAAACTTCGGTCAAGCCGAAGTTAGCTTTCCTCTATTTTTATACCCTTGCAAAGGGTTTTATAATTTTGCCCAAAAGTTTGCAACGAATAGAAATATTCATTTCCGACCCCATAAACTATATATATTCTTGATCAGGGCGACGAGCTGAGTCGATTGAGCTTTGTCCGTCCGTCTGTCTGTCTGTCCGTCTGTTTCTACGCAAACTAGTCTCTCAGTTTTAAAGCTATCGTGCTGAAATATTGCACAGAGTCTTCTTTTTACTGCACACTGCCTATATATCGGAACTGACCGGATCGGATGACTATATCTAACAGCTGCCATAGGAACCATCGGTCAAAAAATGGGTCTTAGTGAGAAAAACTTTTTTGTTTTCAAAGCTAGCGTCATAAAATTCGGTCATTATTAATATTATATGCTTTCAAACAGATTTGCAAATTTTGGTCAAGATCGGATGACCATATCTTATAGCTGTCATAGGAACCATCGGTCGGAAAATGGGTCTTAGTGAGAAAAACTTTTTTGTTTTCAAGTAAATCGTTCTTAAAGTCGGTGATTCTTAATATTAAACGCTTTCAAACTAATTTGAAAAAGTTGATCTACAACGGGTGACTATATCTTATGGTTGCCATAGGACCGATCGTTCGGAAAATGAGTCTTAGTGAGAAAAAACTTTTCTGTTTTCAATTTTATCTTTCTTAAACTCCGCGATTGTTAATTTGATATGTTTTCAAATAGATTCGCGAAATTGGGTCGAAATCAGATGTTTATCTGTCGGAAAATGGGTTTAAGTTGAAAATTTTTTAGACTTTTACGTAAGCGTTCTTAAACTCTGACATTTCAAAAACAGTATTTGCAAGGGTATAAAAGCTTCGGCACAGACGAAGTTAGCTTGGCCTTCTCGTTTTAATTTAAAAAAGTTTTGGTGGTATCCGGCCTCATATTAGTCGGTAGATTGGGAGTGGGAAGGGTAAGGAAACGTCTTGCCAAGCGCTCGCTGTAGAAATTATATTAATTATTAAAAAGTCGCGTGTTTAGCTTAATATGATTTCACTTGAAAGTAAAAAATTTACACTGCACAGAAAAAACAGAAGAGGAAGAGTAGCTAAGACAAGCTAAACAAAACAAGTAATCACACCAACTTCTAGGTAGTGCCTGATGACATTGCAACAACCACCCATACATGATCACTAAGACCCTTTAACGCCACATTTTCTTTAGTGATCCCTAAAAGAGAGTTTAACGCTGGCTACTCTTTCTCATTGCCGCGAATGTTAATATTAAAGGGTATTATTAATATAAAAGTTCATTCTCAACTCTATCATCCTAGGTATACAATTTAATAATTTTCCATTTCATATATTTTAAAATTTAAGTACTGCGTTTTAAATCTTAAGGAAAGAATGGTATATTTCATTTAATGATATAGAAGGTAGCAAATGGTAAGGCCAAATAAATTGTAAGAGAACAAAAACGATCTAAACTCTACAATTATGGCATTATCTTTAATCCTTATAGAATCCAGTTGGTTTAAATTGTACAAAACAACAAGGCTAAGATATTAGGCTAGAATAGGCAATCCACAGGCAAATCAACTGCTGAATTAACGCAGCAGGGTGAATCGATATATATCATTCACTTGCAATGCATTTTTCATCATGGCCAAACAAAAAAGTTAAAGTCGGCTATAGCCGACTTCGATATACCCGTTACTCATGGAACGAAATGTTAAATAGCCTTCCTGTGTGCCTGAGGTGGGACAGCCGAAAAGTATGCATCATTTTGGGCGTGTCAAAAATTTGAAATAAACTTGATCTGCGTGCAGACAATAGGAGTCTACATTTCAAATTTGGTTGCTCTAGCTCTTCTAGTCTCTGAGATCTAGGTGTTCATACAGACCGACGGACAGACGGACAGCTATATCGTCTCGGCTGTTGATGCCGAGATCTAGATGTTCTTACAGACAGACGTACGGACGGATATATAGTCGGAAATGATTCCTTCTGCCTGTTACATACATTTGAACGACTTTAGTATACCCTTTTACTCTACGAGTTACGGGTATAAAAAATAAAAACAAAACAAGAAAGAAAGTCGGTCAAGCCCGACTATATCATACTCTGCACCTTTATTGCCGCCGCTCGCATTTGCTCACGCGTTATACGCTTTATACCAGGGTTCCCCAAGCAGAGAGCGCAAAAATGTGACTGTGTCTCTCTCTAACACACAGTGATGCATGACTTCGGCAAGCATTCGGTGTGAACCGGCGAGTATGTTCGTGCCCCAGGGGCTATCGCTGGGGAACTCTGCTTTATACGCTCATCTCTAAGTTTCCCTCTCACTCTCTCTCGCACTAACCCAGCCAGCAATTTAGCAATCGGTTTGCAAACCAAGCTTAAGGCAAGATTGCTTGTTCAAGCGTTGTCGTATGGCAGCCTCCGACATTTACAAAACATTTGCTTTTGTAAGCGATTTGCGCATGTTGTTTCGTCGACCGAGAGCAGGCATGACACAAAACTATAAATTTCGTGCTCATACTCTCACTCTCTCTCGTTCTCTCGGCAAAACTTAGCTTGGAATGCTAGGCTGCTGCTGCTGGACTTCTTGTGTGCAAGGGAAATGGAAAAAAATTACAGCTCACTTTAAGCGAAGAAGTGAAAAAAAAATTCTCAGAGATGGTAAGAGATAGAGGTTTGACATGTAAGGGACATATATTTCTTATACTTGCAGGCAGATCAAGTTTATTTTCCAGTTGTGGTTGCTAAAGAGAAAAGCAGCAAAAATTTCAATTAAAATGAAATATTACGTGCGCTTGTAAATTTGTTTAATATCGACAGCAAACAAATCAAGAAGTGTTTTGCACAGCGCCAACGAAGTTTTCCAACATTTGTGGAACAGCGAGGCACCATGATCCGTAGTGAGCGAGGTTGAACGTCTAGAACAAGAGATTGAAATTGAAGGAAATTCGTTACGAAGTCGTGAAAAAAACTTATGGATGACTGAGTTGCAGAAAATTTTTCGTCTTTCAACTTTTACTTGCGAAAATGGAGGCAAGGAAGATGATATTGTTTTTGCCTCGAAATCTTTTTTTCAATACGCGAAAAATCGTATCAAAACTAAAGCAACAATTCTCAAAATAACTAAGAAACCACTACTTTAATTGAATTTTCATTTTCGTTTATTATTAATTGTATGTAAATGAATTAACACTGGGAGTGGACTGTATTTTGTGTATTTAGTTTATTTAATTTCACTGAACAGTACATATTTTTGAGGGCCTGATGCGATGAGCTCCTGCTGCTTCGTTTGCAGAAATGTGACTGGCGCCAATTTCCAGAAAAGATGCCGGCGTGGCGCGCAAATACATAGAAGAGGATCCCGTTACAACAAAAGGGAATGAGAATGATCAAATACTGGTTACTGTATACATACATATGTATGTGTGTAGCTAAACGTTTAAGCATGCAGGCGCGTACATTTAAATGGAAACGACTGAATCGAAACATAGTAAGAAAATATTAGGGCAGAAATTCAAATTATTTAAGATTAAAGTTCGGAGGACGAATAGTTCCCAAACATTAATAAAACTAAATAAACTAAACCCCATATACAATAAAACTAAAATCTAATAAGAACACTCACAAAATAAATGTTTAAAATGCTTAATTATTTCATTCAGAAGACGTGTTTTATAAACGTATTTACAAAGCTTGTGGAAAGCGAATAAAAATTAATTATTAAACATTTACTTAACACGTTTGCAAAAAACGTTTTTACGTGTTTTAAAAAACGTGTTTTGCAATCGTCTTTTATAAGCTTACAACGAAGGGTCCGTTTCGATTATAAAACGCTTACTTTGATACGTTTTATAAATGTCACAGCAGCGTTTTATAAGCGTTTTGCTTACATTTGAAAGCTTACAAAATGTGTTTTTATACTCTGTACCGAAGGTACATAGAGTATATTAAGTTTGTGCAAAAGTATGTAACAGGGAGAAGGAATCGTTTCCGACCCTATAAAGTATATATATTCTTGATCAGCATTAACAGCCGAGTCGATATAGCCATGTCCGTCTGTCCGTCCGTCCGTATGAACGAAGAGATCTCAGAGATGGTCAGAGATAGAGGTTTGACATGTATGGGACTTATATTTCTTATACTTGCAGGCAGATCAAGTTTATTTTCAATTTTTGCCACGCCCACTCCCGCCCCCGCAATTTGGAAAAACCGTGTATCTTCCACAGTTTTGATGATAGATGGTTCGTACCTTCTAGAGATATCAAGTACTCAAATTTATTTATCGATTTGCTGAAGGAATGATAAGGATCGGTAGAACGATACACAAGTTATGAGCAAAAAACGGACAGTTAACACCACCCACCCATAACCTAAGCATTGCGTTCAGCAGAAGCAATCTTAGTGAGAGAGAGAAAGAGAGAGAGAGAGAGACTTAGAGAGCGCACTGCGAAGTGCGTTGGTGTTAATGGCCGTTTGACTTGTGACCAAATGCGAGCTGCGACATTAAGGGTGCAGAGTATGTTATAGTCGGGCTTGACCGACGTTCTTTCTTGTTTTATGTAAAATTGTTTGCTGGTAGTAGACGTCTCAACAAACAAATGCCACGAAAAAATGCCTTTTGAAGTAAAACAAAAAGCCGAACACGCGCATTGTAAGAGAGCAAGCCGCCGAGCGTGCTATTTATAGGACACACGTATTCTCTCTCTCTATACGTGTGTCGGCTGGGACGCCGGCAGAATTATAAAATGCTAACCCACGGGATAGGCTTTTGGCAATTTGGACACCACTGCCTTAGCTATGGGTGGGGGGTGGTGTGTGTTAGCTGGCCGTTTTTTTGCTCATAACATAAGTATCGTCCATCCGATCTTTATCATTCCTTTAGCAAATCGATAAATAATATTGACTACCAGATATTTCTAGAAGGTAAGAAACATCTATCTACGAAACTGTGGAAGATACACGTTTTTTCTAAATTGCGGGGCTCCTGGCAAAAATTTAAAACAAACTTGATCTGCCTGCAAGTATGAGAAATATATGTCCCATACATTTCATACCTCTATCTCCTACCATCTCTGAGATCTGTGTGTTCATTCAGACATGGTTGAAATTAATCCATGGAGAGGTTGTGTACACAAAAAAAAAATTTTTAATCGGATGTACGGCACACTGACTTTTATCTCTTCGCTGGTTTTTATACCCGTTACTCGTAGAGTAAAAGGGTATACTAAAGTCGTGCAAATGTATGTAAGAGGCAGAAGGAATCATTTCCGACCATATAAAGTATATATATTCTTGATCAGCATCAACAGCCGAGTCGATATAGCCATTTCCGTCTGTCCGTCAGTCCGTCTGTCTGTATGAACACCTAGATCTCAGAGACTAGAAGAGCTAGAGCAACAAAATTTGAAATGTAGACTCCTATTGTTTGCACGCAGATCAAGTTTATTTCGAATTTTTGCCACGCCCACCCTCGCCCCCACAATAAAAAATGTTGAATAACTCCCACAATTTTTGAGATATCGATCTCAAATAGAAAACTTAGATTTATATTCGCAACATCTAAAAGCCCTAAAATTTTCATCAAGATCGCATGTTAAATAGCCGAGTTAAAAAATGTTGCATTCTTTTCGGCTGTCCCACCTCAGGCACACAGGAAGGCTATTTAACATTTGTTTTCATGAGTAACGGGTATATCGAAGTCGGTTAGAGCCGACTTTAACTTACGCTCTCGTTTTTAACTACATATCCTATCTTAATTTTGGGCTGTGCTAACACAATCTTTTTCCGTTTGCATATCGTCCTTAAAATTTTCATTCGTTTCTTTTTTCCAGTAGGTATTTCTTTACTCTCTGTTATTATAGTGTATTTTAGAATAATTGATTTTATTTCCAAAGATGTGATTTTCATTCAATAATTTCCTTAAATGTTTATGTGTGTGTGGTGGCGTCGTATTCATGATTTCGTCTCGTTACATTTCGAACGAATTTTTTTCTGTTTATTACCTGTTCATTCAGTCTGCTTTGTGCGTTCGAAGTGAACACACGTCCCACGCGCATCGTCAACAATCGATAGCTAATTCTTACCAGCAAACAGTTACCTACTCAACATTAAGCGACAAAGACCAGGCGACAAAATGTCGCTAGTTAAAAGACAAAAACTGTATGAGCTTCACACCGGTCAAAGCTCTAGCGAGCGTAGAAACTACTTCGGGCCACTTCAGACTTTGAAGAAGGAAGACATTGATAATAGCGAAAGTGAAACAGAGCAAATCGATGAAAAAAAAACAACAAAAATACAAGTACCACCAATCACAGTTATTAAATGTTCACCACAAAAATTACATGATGTGTGCACAGTCTTAAACATCACCAAATACTCTATTAGAAAAATCTCAATCGGCCTGAAACTTTATTGTGCCTACAGAGATGACTTCGACAAAGCCTGCAATCACCTGAATAAAAGATTCCAATTTTTCTCATACTGTACCAAAGATGAAAGGCCCTACAAAGCCCTACTCATTGGGCTTGATAAAATGGAACCTACTATTATTAAATCGAAGCTCATCCGCATGGGCCTAAAATGCAGAGACGTCAAGCTGGTCGAACGTAAACGGCAGAACAATACCACCTTCATTCTGTATGTGGTCCATTTTGAAAATAAATCCATCACGCTTAGCAGCCTAAGGCACAACTACTCTGTTATTGATTTTGTTAAAGTCAAGTGGGACTATCAAAAACAAAAATCAAACCAAATCACTCGATGCTACAACTGCCAAATGTTTGGCCACGGCTCCAGTCGGTGTGCAGTGAAAACCTACTGTGCCAAGTGTGCGGGGAGCCATAAAACCGAAAACTGTACGGAAACGATAGTCAAATGTGCTAACTGCAGTGGGCCACACAAGTCATCCTCACCAGACTGCCCTAGTCGTCGCAGGTACTTAAGCATCAGAGATCGCTCCAACCCGAGACGCTCAGCTCGCCTGGGCAGGATGCAACCAAGAGCGCCAACACATTTCCAATCGGATGCAGTTCAGAGACTTCCAAATAACAAAGCTTATAATCTACAGAGCGCTTGGGCTACCCCCTCTGGTTCCGAGGCGAAAAGCGTTGATCTCTTTTCCATTGAGGAAATAAAGAATTTAACGGTTGATTTAATTAAGGATCTTAAAAATTGTACAACTAAAGCAGATCAGTTTGAGGTCATTACCTCATTAGCATGCAAATGTCTTTATTAATGCCTCAATTCATGAAAATACTTACTTGGAATGCCAGAGGCATTCGCAACAAAAAAGAAGAATTATTTGACTTCCTGTCTGATGAAAGTCATACTTTAGTCCCTGCCAGCTGTAGGTGTCAAGGATCCACTCTGGATATTTTTCTCTCAAACTGCTCACAAGTGCTATCTTAGGCAACAGTATTAAATCAGTTAAGTTAAGGACCATCTGCCAGTCAAGATTCATCTACACAACCAGCCTATAATGGAAGAATCCTTTAGAGTCGACTATAATAGAGCCAACTGGAAGCTTTTCGCCGGCCATCTTAGGCAAAATCTCCAACCAGTCTATCTAAAAGACTATAACCCAAACAGTGCAGATCGATTCCATGATCGACAAATTTACGAAAGCCATACAAGAGGCTAAGGAACGCTATATCCCTAAAGCTAGAACCCGGTTTCACACAAAGCCCCTGCCACATGATATAAAATTATTGGCATAGCGACATAATTCCGACGACATAATTTCGCCCAGTACATTTGGAATCGAAATTATGTCGGTTTCGATCGAAATTATGTTGTTTTGAAACGACATTGTTCCGACAAAACAAAACGACATTATTTCGCTCGAAAAACGACATAGTTTCGATCGACCAATTATAAAATTGAAAAAATCTTTTGAAAAACGAAAATTCCAGGCGTATTGCTGAATTCAATGGCGAGTTTTATGAAGAACAAAAAGCAAAGTGTCCGATTTGCAATCAAATTGTAAACGAAGCCCTAAAAATGTTTTTATACATAGTAAACATTACAATTGGTAACAAGCTTTTGAAATAGAGAAGATAGCAAACTTTCCATATGTATTTTTGGTCGCTGAATTCAAATCAATTGTCCGTTTTCGTCAGGTTTACGAGATATTTGCATAAACGTGTGTTGATTACATTTATAGGTGCTGTGACCGCATTAATTAACCTTTCCCAACCAAAATAGCTGCATTGAATGATCTTTCAAAGAAACCAAACACGTTTTGATTTTGTTCATAAGCTACAATTTTAATGGATGCATGATTTTGGAATTTCTTATAGTTTGATAATAACAAGGTAGTTATTGGAAAACAGAAGAGTGGCTATTAAAAAAAATTATTTGAAATTAATTTTTGTTAACTCAAAGACATTTCGAAAGTTAATATTATTTTAAAAATGTAACAAAGAGTCGTAAATTTTTATAATATTTGGTCCATAACTTAAAAAAGAGCTATTATATCAGAATACTGAAGATGTGGTAATAATTAATTAAAATGAATGGACAATTGATTTGAACTCAGCGACCAATTATACATATGGAAAGTTGGCTATCTTCTCTATTGCAAAAGCTGGCCTTTTTTTTGTAAGCCTGAGTTATCATTAGAGCTTAAAAAATTTCTAACATGTTAAGAAACTACATACTGTATTTATGTACTATTATTTTCAGACAATAATAAACTTCATATACGAATTTAAATGTGGAAAGATTATCTTACTGTGTTTAGAGGCGGAAAATAACATTTTTTTTGGCATAATTTGATTTTATTGGCAAAACGTAGCGTCCAAATTATGTCGTTTCAAAACGCCATAATTTCGACAGCAAAAAATTCTAGTTGGAACGTCGAAATTATGTCGTTCTAAAACGACATAATATCGATCGAAACTATGTCGTTTGAAAACGACATTGTTCAGACAAAGCAAAGCATTTCGCTTGAAATTATGTCGTTTTAAAACGACATTATTCCGACAAAACCAAACGACATTATTTTGATCGAAATTATGTCGTTTTAAAACGGCATTATTCCGATTAAACAAAACGACATAATTTCACGCTGTAGTCGAGTTTCCCGACTACAAAATACCCTGTTCAATTGAGACACACATACAAACACACTCAAATACACAAACGCATACACACTTACACTGCTCGCCACTTGAATAGGACACCTCTAAAGTCGATTTTCTATAGTTAATTGCTGCTAAACCAAGCCATCTAGGAAAATAATTTTTATTTTCTTATAAAGTTTATTTAAATGTAGTAATTAGACGAAAATTACAAAATTATTCAAAAGTTGTAAGTATACAAAAAACATTGTTAATAATAAGTAACAAATTTTGGAGTCTTTATTTTGCACCCCTTGAATAGGACACTTTATCTAAAAATCATTTAAGAATATTTCAATCCTTTTCAAAAAACAATATTACTTAAATACGAAATTACTAACATGTTTTTAAACCAAAAAAAGTTTTTAATAGTGTGTTGAGCCTCCTTTTTTCTCCAAAACCTCACACATTCGGTCTGGAAGGGATGCATACAATTTTCCCAAATAATTCAATTTTTTCGAATATTGCTGACCTGATCCATATACTTCACGTGTTAGCCATCCCCACACATTCTCAATGATATTCAAGTCCGGTGAATAGGGTGGCCAGTTTAATAACTCCACGTTTTGGCTCGCTATATACGATTTAACCATCCGGGCCGTATGTATAGGTGCATTATCATGTTGATAAATCCATTTTAGATTTGCAAAAAGAGTTTGGAAGTGTGGAAAGGCCTCTTTCAATATACCATTATAACACAACGCATTCATGGTTTTTGGAATAAATTTAAGCTCACAGGTGCCATAATAGGAAATGGCCTTCCATACCATAATACCTCCAGCACTGCTGTGCAACTTATCAAGATGGTTTGGTTCTTTTCGAAGATCATGAAAATAGTAGCTGTAGCCATCGGGGCCCTCCAAATTAAACTTTTTTTCGTCCGAAAAGACAACACGTTGCTACTCCGAAGTCCAGGTGACATGTGCGCGCGCGAAATCAAGGCGTTGTAACTTCCGGGCCGGGTTAAGAGGTGGCTTCTTCTTGATTTTTAGTCTCTTCAGGTGTGTAGCATTATTAATAACACGACGAATGGTTGTCAAACTTGCTTTAACGTTGCATTTTTCCCTTATCTTGGCCAAAGAGTCGTGCGAATTGGAAGCTTCTCCTAATATAAGTCGCTTGTCCGCGATGGTAAGCACACTGTGGGTGCGGCCCTTCATGTTTTTACCATAATTAGCCTCATTATTTAAAAAATTTGCTATGGCGTAACAGCTCCTGTCGACTTTTTATACCCTTGCAAAGGGTATTATAATTTTGCCCAGAAGTTTGCAACGCATAGAAATATTCATTTCCGACCCCATAAACTATATATATTCTTGATCAGGGGGACGAGCTGAGTTCATTGAGCTTTGTCCGTCAGTCTGTCTGTCTGTCCGTCTGTCTGTCTGTCTGTCTGTCTGTCTGTCCGTCTGTCTGTCTGTCCGTCTGTTTCTACGCAAACTAGTCTCTCAGTTTTAAAGCTATCGAGCTAAAATTTTGCACAGAGTCTTCTTTTTACTGCACGCTGCTAATATGTCGGAACCGACCGAATCGGATCACTATATCTTATAGCTGCCATAGGAACCATCGGTCGAAAAATGGGTTTTAGTGAGAAAAACTTTTTTGTTTTCATCGTTAACGTGATGAAACTCGGTCATTAATAATATTATATACTTTTAAACAGATTTGCAAATTTTGGTCAAAATCGGATGACTATATCTTATAGCTGCCATAGGAACCATCGGTCGAAAAATGGGTTTTAGTGAGAAAAACTTTTTTGTTTCCAATGTTAACGTGATTAAACTCGGTCATTAATAATATTACATACTTTCAAACAGATTTGAAAACTTTGGTCAAAATCGGATGACTATATCTTATAGCTGCCATAGGAACCATAGGTCGAAAAATGGGTTTTAGTGAGAAAAACTTTTTTGTTTGCAATGTTAACATGATTAAACTCGGTCATTAATAATATTATATGCTTTCAAACAGATTTGCAAATTTTGGTCAAAATCGGATGACTATATCTTATAGCTGCCATAGGACGGATCGGTCGGAAAATGGGTCTTAGTGAAAAAAAACTTTTTTGTTTTTAAGTAAATCGTTCTTAAGGTCGGTGATTATTAATATTAAACGCTTTCAAACTAATTTGAAAAATTTGATCGACATCGGGTGACTATATCTTATGGTTGCCATAAGACCGATCGGTCGAACATGAGTCTTGGTAAAAAATTTATTTGTTTAGTTTTGTTAGCGTCCTTAAACTCGCTGATGACTTATTTTATATGCTCTCAAATAGATTCGCAAAATTGGGCCGAAATCGGATGACTATATCTTAAGGCGGCCACAGGGCCGATCGGTCGGAAATTGAGTCTTAGTGAGAAAAACTTTTTTCAGACGTTTATCTGTCGGAAAATAGGTTTTAGTTACAAAATTTTTTGATTTTTATGTAAGCGTTCTTAAACTGTGACATTTGCATTTGCAAGGGTATAAGAACTTCGTCAAAGACGAAGTTAGCTTGGCCTTCTCGTTTTTGCTATTTTGGCAATAGAATGGCCAGAATCTTTGTAAGCTTGGAGTTTTGACTTTCTCCGACTCAGATAGTGAAGTGCCACGCCCCATTTTAATTTTATATACACTTCAATTAAAGCAAAAAGTGTAAGTAAACCAAAAGTTGTGTGCACGTGTCAACGATACCGACCAAATAAAATGCAAGTTCTATTCAAGTGGCGCAAAAATTCCATTGAATTTTTGCGAATGCTCACATAAAGTGCAATCAACTTTATAACGGTTCTATTCCAAAACTTGGAATATACCAGAAAGAGCGAAGAATGCTTGCACAAAGATAATATGCAAAAATACCGTTATTCTACCATTTCGATTTCGAGTTACGAGCAGTTTTAAAGAGAGCATACAGGGTGTCCTATTCAAGTGGCGAGCAGTGTACGAGCGCACACAAACACACACACGCGCGCTCACACGCGGCCTGCGCAGGCAGCGCTGCCTGCATGAAGTGAAAGCTTACATTTTACTTACATTTTATGCCATATCTCAATTCATAATCTTCAGATGGTGTCAAGCAAAATTTGAATCGAAAGGTCATTAAATTGGCAATAATAACGTAGAACATAGTTTTCAAATCGGTTTAGAAGTTTGAATACAATGACCAATAGTATTAAAAAAATCGATTTTTTGCTCGAAAATGTAAGAAATTTCATTTTTAATCGCCTAGAAAAAATATAAAGAAATCCAAAAAAATTATTTTTATTCTTTCGACTTAAGAATCGCACTTCTACAAAGATAATAAAGTATTGATGAAGAAAATCTATGAATAATTATTGTAGCTGGATCAATTTAAGTGAAGGGACTAACAGTCAAATTTGAGTATTTTAAGTGTTTAGAAAATTTTTTTTTCTATTTTCTTCGTCTTTTGGTCAATATTAGAAGTCTCAAATAGCCAGATCAGAAAAAAATCCAGAACAGAGCTCCTTTATTTATTTATAGATTTTGTTCATCGGTATCACATTTTCTTCGAAGAAGTGCGGTTCTGAAGTAGAAAAAATTAAAATATTTTTTTTTAATTTTTAAATATTTTTCCTAGGCGTTTGGTAACAAAATTTATAGAGTTTTCGAGCAAAAAATAGATTTTTTGAAGTATTTTTTATTATTATAATCAAACTACTAAACCGATTTGAGAATCGTGTTCTGTACGATTATTGACCATTTAATTACCTTTCGATTCACATCTTGCTTGACTCCATCTGACCATTATGAATTGAGATATGGCATAGAATGTAAGTGCACCTACCGAAAAAATAGAAATAATTCATATTTAATATCGTTTTTTGAGATCACCAATCCAAACTACACTTAAAAATAGTATCAGTAGAAATGGGTCTTTTTGGCTGTAAACTAGTGTTATCAACGCGCAGAAATAGCCACCGTCGTAACTGGCAAAGGTCCAGGAATATAGCTCACCTTGAAGCGGTTAAACGGCTGAACCGCAATATAAGCATAGAAATGGCAACTTATCGTAACCAGTCGTGGAACTCTTTCCTGTCCACTCTGGACAAATCCTCTTCTCCTTTTTGGAAAGTAGCCAAAATGATTGGTTAAAACCTGCAAGCTTCCAAACTCTCACCTCTTAAGCTTTCCTGATTCTGAGTTTGATGTACAAAATTTCGTAGACCATTTAAATACACTAGAAATAAATCCCGATGGTAACTAACTTACTAATTGTAGAGCAGGCTCGGAAATAATTAAAAGCTGAAGCACAAAAAGCCCCAGGTCTGGACAATATTGAAATCCTATGCTTAAAAGCTCTCCCTCGGTATACGCTTCTTGACCGCTATATTTAACGCAAGTTTTCGACTTGGCTATTTTTCACAAGTTTGGAAATCATCCAAAGTTGTCGCAATTAGAAAACCAAATAAGCCTCCTGAGGCCCCTTCATCGTACCGGCCTATTAGCCTTTTATCTGCAGTCAGCAAAAAATTAGAAAAGATCATCAAAGAAAAGATTTCATCCTTTGTCGACAATACAGATCTACTCCCTAATGAACAGTTTAAAGTCCGTAGGGAGCACAGCACAATTCATCCGCTAGTCCGAATCAAAAAGATTGTCAAACAGAACTATAATATGAAGAACAGAGAACTGCAGCGAGCTTACACATGTATGATCAATCACCCATGCTTCATATGCGGTAAGAGTAAACTTATAGCTCAAAGCTCGTTGACCATTTGCTTGTAGCATACACAAAACAAAAAATTTAAAAGTGATCGGATTTTGGCGAGTCATTGTATTGGCGAGCTCGAGTACTGCATAGTAAAAATACCCGAGACGACTCGTACTTTCGGCTACAAGTCACCGCAAGTACTTGTTGCCGAAATCAATGATCTGCTGCGGGCTGTCACAAGCAAGATATACTTAACTAGGTAGCCGAACTCGCTCTCTCGATCTCTTTGCTTGCTTCTTAAATGTCAGTACGTAAACAACAGTTGCGAGCGACGCATCTCCGCCGACGAATTTTTTGTGTTCTGCTTCTTAAATCGCTCTCTCGCTCTCTTTTGTATTTTTATAAGAAGCTGTGAGAGAGCGAGTGCGGCTGCCTAGTTAAGTATACCTTGGTTACAAGCAAATCTCTTTTACCCTTGCTACAAATGCGATACGAGTAACACACTCGGCGCGAACAGCACGCCAAAAACAACAACATGTGGGAGCAAAAGAGATAGCACGATATCGTTTGTATATTTGCATTTGTATTTGCCGCACGGTTCGCTCTCTCCTTCTTGTGGTAAAGAATGTTTTTAGAACTTGTGACTCCTTTATTTTTATACTCTGTACCGAAGGTACATAGAGTATATTAAGTTTTTGCAAAAGTATGTAACAGGGAGAAGGAATCGTTTCCGACCCTATAAAGTATATATATTCTTCATCAGCATTAACAGCCGAGTCGATATAGCCATGTCCGTCTGTCCGTCCGTCCGTATGAACGAAGAGATCTCAGAGATGGTTAGAGATAGAGGTTTGACATGTATGGGACTTATATTTCTTATACTTGCAGGCAGATCAAGTTTATTTTCAATTTTTGATACGCACCCTCCCGCCCACGCAATTTGGAAAAAACATGTATCTCCCACAGTTTTGATGATAGATGGTTCGTACCTTTTAGAGATATCTAGTAATCAAAATTATTTATCGATTTGCTGAAGGAATGATAAAGATCGGATGAACGATACTCAAGTTATGAGCAAAAAACCGCCAGTTAACACTTCCAACCCCCCCACCCATAACAACAGCAAGATACGATAACCGTTCAACAGAGGCAATCTTAGTAAGAGAGACAGAGAGAGAGAGAGAGAAAGAAACTTAGAGAGCGCACCGCGTTGTGCGCTCTAATAGTTTCTCTCTGTCTCTCTCTCACTAAGATTGCTCTCTTGAACGGAACGTTGTGGTTATGGGTGGGGTGGGTGGGGGGTGTTAACTGGCCGTTTGACTCGTGAGCAAATGCGAGTGAAAGGGTACAGAGTATGTTATAGTCGGGCTTGACCGACTTTCTTCCTTGTTTTTACAGCAACTGTGGCGGGTTAAATTAGACGTTTGATTTCCAAAGGCCTTTAACAACTTGCAGCAAGTCCGACAGTAAACGAAACCTGCCACTACAGTTTCGTCTAGTCTTAGAATTTCACACACCACATTCCACACCAAACTTTTTCCTTTGCGTCGGCCAGACAAGGTGTAATTGCCATTTGCCCAGAAATGAATTCTACATTTTCTGCCATTATGCTACGAAGAGAATCCAAATTGCAATAACTTTTTAATTTCTGTCATTCACCGCTGCTCAGCTACTGCGTAATAAGAGTGACGCAGTTGGATTTGCACATGATATAAGCAGACAACAAACCGAGTAAGCGTTCGTGTGTAAGAATGTTGCTCGCTTGGGGCTTGTTGTCAACAAGCCGAGTAAGCTTGGTGATTTTATGTTTAAAGCGCGAGTCACTAAAAGTATTCGTCAGTGGCGGCATGATATCCGCTGGCTTCCGTTC
The DNA here is from genome assembly GCA_037044535.1 of Lordiphosa magnipectinata. Classification (NCBI taxonomy): domain Eukaryota; kingdom Metazoa; phylum Arthropoda; class Insecta; order Diptera; family Drosophilidae; genus Lordiphosa; species Lordiphosa magnipectinata. Next base: position 37,600 of record JBAMBO010004540.1, on the reverse strand, counting down.
AGCCGCGAGCTATGACAAGCTTGTTCAATTATTACCCGAGTGAAAAAAAGCTTACCCGTTGTGACTTAATGTACTTTCGATCAGTTCTTGTGTGTCACACCAAAATGGCGTACACAAACAAGCCGTGTAAATGCGCGAGTGTACACAAAAATTAAGTACTCGTTGCAGGTCTCTGGTCCTGATCGGTATAAAACCTGCTTTTGACTCCGTATGGCACAACGGTCTGGTCATCAAGATATCAGCTCTTAACTTCCCGACCGAACTTATTAAAATATTACAAAGTTTTCTCAGCAAGCGTTCGTTTTCGGTTTACATTGGACGGGCTCATTCTACCGCGATAGATATCCCTGCTGGATGCCCCCAAGGGTCCTGCCTCTCTCCCCTTCTTTATAACATTTATACCTCGGATTTTCCGAATCTAAACGGCTGTACTACCTCAATATTTGCTGACGACACAGCAATGATTACCTCAGGACTCCCTCCAATCTTTTTTCACAAGATGGAAAATTCAGGTTAACACAGATAAAACCCAAGCCATATACTTCTCCAGGAAAAGATTGCCCAGATATCTACCAAATAGCCAACTAGATCTGGATGGTACTGATATTTCCTGGGACAAGAAGGTTCGCTACCTAGGAGTCATCTTAGTCCCAAAAGTAAACTTCAAGGACCATGTAGGGTATACCATTGATAAACTCAACTCTCTTACCAAAACTCTATATCCCTTCATCAATAGAAACTCACGGTTATCCATTGAATAAATGTTATACTTGTTTAGATCGATATTTCAGGCAGTAATTTTCTATGGAAGCCCAGTTTGGTCTGATGTTGCCAAGTGTAATATTAAGAGATTACAAACTGCTCAAAGCAAGCTATTAAAAATGATTTTCAAGCTCCCATGGCATCATCCCATCTCCGATTTGCACCATAAAGCCAATGAACTTCAATGATAGATGTTGATATTCAACCTATAACCACATAAACGAAATAATTATGTAAATTTAGATATTTATAAGTAGTATTAAGTGTTTGTCTCATGTGTTTTTTTTTAAATTTTTCCCTAAAATGTAATAATAATTAATGAAATTTAAAACAATAGTACAGTCTTAAGAAATATGTTATATATAATAAGAAGCATACACTTATCATTACAAACCGATGCAATAAATTGAAATTGAATTACCTAAAAAGATGCATTAGGGTCATACATTGCCTAAAATTTTAGGTCACATATTACCTAAAAATCAGATTTATTGCCTACAAGACTTTAGGTAACAGAGGCCTGAAATTTAGTCCATATATTCCTTGGCTGTCATTTTAGGTCATATGGACATAAATTTTAGGTAATTTTTAACAGTTTTAGGTAATATTTTTTCTGAGTGTAGCTCTGTCACAATCTAAGTGACAGTCAACAATTCGGATCAGCTGTGAGCTGCTAAACATAACATTTGTTTTCATAGCTGCAGAGCTCTATTTTTGTGCCACTTCCTATTTCTCGCTACAAGCTTCGTAAATTTAAAGGGGGATTCTCCATACGGAGGCTGTTATATGGACCTTTTATTACATTTTTCAATGGCCGCCATTTTGTCAAAAAAAAATCACAAAATTTTGTTCGAGGCTCAGACCAGAATCTATTCTGATTATAATTCCGCTTTTTCTTTTCATTTCAGACAACCTGGAGACGAGAAATCGTGGCCGCCAGCACTACACCTTTTTTTTTGGACCCCCCATTTTGACGGATGAGAACTTTTTGAACAGCCCTCGTATCGGAGCAGAACAACTTTTTTGTTTTTTTTTTAATCTGTTGGTAACACAATAAAAAAACAGAATTGGAAAAACTCTTTGCGTTTTCAAATAAGATTTTTTTTTAGAAAAGGTCCAAAAAACTGACTCCGTATGGAGAATCCCCCCTTAATTAATGTGCGTTTTTTTGCAGTCTGATGTTAGAATATATTATTAAGAAAAAGAAAGTATTTTTGTTCTGTGTTTAATTTGTTATTATTGTAATCAGCAGTTCAAGTAAGTCTTTTAAAATGTCAGATACAAAGTGAACTTTTGTCTATCGTGAATGTAAAATGACTGCCAGCTTCTGCAATTCTTTCTAAGTTGAACTATTCTCAGTTGCAATGTCGGTTTCAAAAAGGTAACGTTTCTCCATTTGGCGTAATGAGGCAGTAATATGAAAATAGTTTTCGTAATGAAAGCGCACATATTTATCTATATAATTGAAAAATATAAATGTCACGATAACCAAAAGCTTGACATTGGTCGTAAACTCATAATGTTTAATTTCACGTTAGTGGAAAGGTGGTAAATCCAGAAGGCGCTTTGAAATTAAAAAAAAAAACAATAAGAGGTTCGACGACCAGTAAAAGAAGTACTTAAACCCAGGTTTACAAAGTTTCCCAACTACTAAACAAAGTATCCTGCAGCGAACTTGTGGCGACAACGCAAGAAAACCTATACGAAGCTTAAAAAAGACGTGCATCCAAAGTATTATTGCCATTAAATAAATATGATTAGATAACTGCAAAAACTAAGAAATGTGTGGAAGGAGATAATGGTCTTCCTGTAAATTATACTTAAGATGAAGCCTTGAGTCTTTTCATTAAAGCAGATCTAACAAAGCACTCTAACAAGTTAATGCAAGCCGACTCCAAAGCTTGAAATGCCAGCATTTGAACAAAACAGAGTGCTATCCTTGCAATATATCGGTTGCAGATTATTCCGCTGAAGTAAGTCGACAGAGCTTAGTCGGTTCGAAACAGCGAAAATGTTTTTGAATGAATATTCTTGGTTTTTCATATCGAGTTCAGTTCACAAAATTCAAATATGGAGTATAATGGAGCTGACAAAATATGCGATGTTGAAATACCAATAGGCATGATTTCGGAGAAAGACCTTCGAAATTTTCGATAGTTTCACACTCGGAGATCCTTCAGATCCCATACAATGAAGGGCATTTTCCATGCACTCCTCCTTTCTTCTGACTTTTTAATGTCTATTTAATAATAGTTCAGACTCAGAATACCATTGTTCTTTAATTTCTAGTTTTAATTGAAATAAGAAGAAGAAACATTTTTTTAAATTACAAAAATCAAAATAAAGATGTTATTTAAACAAAAAACTTTTGTTTTATTATTTTTTTTATTCCTACCTTAAAGAACAACAAGAAAGAAAGTCGGTCAAGCCCGACTATAACATACTCTGTAGCCTTACACTCGCATTTGCTCACGAGTCAAACGGCCAGTTATCACCCCCCACCCACCCCACCAATAAACACAACGTTCCGTTCAAGAGAGCAATCTTAGTGAGAGAGAGACAGAGAGAAACTATTAGAGCGCACAACGCGGTGCGCTCTCTAAGTTTCTTTCCCTCTCTCTCTCTCTGTCTCTCTTACTAAGATTGCCTCTGTTGAACGGTTATCGTATGTTGCTGTTGTTATGGGTGGGGGGGGGGGGGGGTTGGAAGTGTTAACTGGCGGTTTTTTGCTCATAACTTGAGTATCGTTCATCCGATCTTTATCATTCCTTCAGCAAATCGATAAATAATTTTGATTACTAGATATCTCTAAAATGTACGAACCATCTATCATCAAAACTGTGGGAGATACATGTTTTTTCCAAATTGCGTGGGCGGGAGGGTGCGTATCAAAAATTGAAAATAAACTTGATCTGCCTGCAAGTATAAGAAATATAAGTCCCATACATGTCAAACCTCTATCTCTTACCATCTCTGAGATCTCTTTGTTCATACGGACGGACGGACAGACGGACTTGGCTATATCGACTCGGCTGTTAATGCTGATGAAGAATATATATACTTTATAGGGTCGGAAACGATTCCTTCTCCCTGTTACATACTTTTGCACAAACTTAATATACTCTATGTACCTTCGGTACAGAGTATAACGAGAGCGTAAGTTAAAGTCGGCTCTAACCGACTTCGATATACCCGTTACTCATGGAAAGAAATGTTTAATAGCCTTCCTGTGTGCCTGAGGTGGGACAGTCGAAAAGTATGCAACATTTTTTTAACTCGGCTATTTATCATCCGATCTTGATGCAATTTTCAGGGCTTATAGATGTTGCGAATATAAATCTAAGTTTTAAATTTGAGATCGATATCTCAAAAATGGTGGGAGTAATTCAACATTTGTTATTGTGGGGGCGGAGGTGGGCGTGGCAAAAATTTGCAATAAACTTGATCTGCGTGCAGACAATAGGAGTCTAGATTTCAAATTTTGTTGCTCTAGCTCTTCTAGTCTCTGAGATCTAGGTGTTCATACAGACAGACGGACAGACGGACTGACGGACAGACGGACATGGCTATATCGACTCGGCTGTTAATGCTGATCAAGAATATATATACTTTATATGGTCGGAAATGATTCCTTCTGCCTCTTACATAAATTTGCACGACTTTAGTATACCCTTTTATTCTACGAGTAACGGGTATAAAAAGGGGGAAAAAAACACATTTTTTTCAAATATTTAAAAATGTATCGTAATTTAAGTGCATGTAAATGCATAATGAAACGAAATTGTTTGGATTTTTTTATTGGACACTATAAACTATTTAATTTACTTTAATAAAAGCACTCAAATACCAAAATCGGTCATGAAATATCTACTTCATTCAAGTTTTTGTGAAAAAGAGCAGACCCAAAAATTTTTAAAATTATCTCAGCATTTACAGAAACCAAGTGATCCTTATGCTGAGTTTACAGTGGGGCACAGTGCGGCACATTTCAGGGTAACAGTGGCACAGCGCAATGTGAACGGCCAATGCCTTTGCACAGAAATCGTGTGTCACAGGAACGAGTTCTTTTCAATGTGAACACAAGTACTCATTTGGCGTCACATTAACTGAACAGCTGATCCAATGAGTTAGCTCAAAATTAGTTAATTTGAACTATTTTGACTGTGCCAAGCAAATCGAGCATGTTCGCTTTCCTTCACATTGCGATAGCTTTGTTTGGTTTTTTTTCGACTTAAGAATATTGATAAAGGTAAATATGCATCATTTTTAGTGCTTTCGTGTATTTTTTTAATTGTAATTAGACTAAATTTTTTAGCTGCAAGAAATGAATGCGCGAAAGGCAACAGTGCTAGTGGCGTTTGCTGTTATTGCGTTGTGGGTGCTGGACGAAGATGAAGATGATGATGAACCCAAGGCAAATCGCTCATGATGGATCGACAAAATTAAATTGACTCGAGGGATAGAAGGAATGTTTTGCCAAGTTGAATGCAGAGTTGCAAATATATAAATTATATGCGCTTGGATGTAGCCACTTTCGATCAGCTCTTTTCACACACTTTTACACACTTCAATTCTATAGAAGTAGTATCTTAGAATTCTTTCCGCCAGCGTGCGCAATAGCGCAACCGCTAGAGAGGACGTTCCAATTGTGTTCAGACCAAGGGTCCCGAGTTCTCGAATCCCCGCAGAGTTAAGTAATTATTTTTAAATACAATTTAATATAATTCGGTGTTTTTCAGAGTCCAACTAATATTTTCATATTTAAATTAAAGTGTACACACTTTATATTTACGAATTCCATATTTAACGCTGAATCAATGGTGAAAATGGTTAATAGGCTATTTCCACCAAAGAAATAAAGCTTCATTTCTTGAAATGACAAGAAATGAAGAAAATGATATCATTTCTTCCATACAAATTGTTGTTGCATTTTGCCCTTCATTTCCTTCATTTCTCAAAAATGATGGCATTCCCCACGAAGGAATTTGGTATTTTTTAAAAAGTACTCGCTATTCTCTGGCACTACTCGTTACTCTCTGGAAATAGAAAGTGTCATCACCAATAAACTATTGATTTGAATTTAAAAATAAGGCGCAATTTTGTTTATAATATAATTTAGTCAAAATAAGTAGTGTATTTAGCTTTCTGCTAATTATTCAGGGCGTTAACAATGCGTTCGCCCAGGGTAATTGCTTTCCTGCCGGGTATGTCTTTTTTTGGGAAAATATTGCAAAAACTCCCCGTGAGTTTGAAAGTGGCGCCTGTTGTTTAAATCAAACCATTCAGCTGTTTTTGTCAACGTGGCGTTGGGAATTTCAAAATGATGAAGATTTGTCAATGGAAACAGCATAATTTTTAGAAATGAAAATGATAAGAAATGAAGCCAGTGGAAATAGGCTGTAAGTCAAAGTGTAAATATTGAAATTTCAGAGCATTTTTCTTTGCTTACATTTCGTATGCGATCATTAATATAAAATTTGTTCTAGTATTGCATTATAGATTAATCGCTTATATAGACTTGATCTCAACATTACACTTTTCATACCCTTGCAAAGGGTATTATAATTTTGCCCAGAAGTTTGCACCGCATAGAAATATTCATTTCCGACCCCATAAACTATATATATTCTTGATCAGGGGGACGAGCTGAGTTCATTGAGCTTTGTCCGTCCGTCTGTCTGTCTGTCCTAGTCTCTCAGTTTAAAAGCTATCGAGCTGAAATTTTGCACAGAGTCTTCTTTTTACTGCACGGTGCTAATATGTCGGAACCGACCGGATCGGATCACTATATCTTATAGCTGCCATAGGAACCATCGGTCGAAAAATGGGTTTTAGTGAAAAAACTTTTTTGTTTTTAAGTATATCGTTCTTAAGGTCGGTGATTATTAATATTAAACGCTTTCAAACTAATTTGAAAAAGTTGATCGACATCGGGTGTTTATATCTTATGGCTGCCATAGGGCCGATCTCTCGAAAATTGAGTCTTAGCAGAGAGGACTAAATAACCAGAGATGAAATCGCTCTCACTGTTAAGTTAACAGAAAAAAAACCATGAAGCCATCGAGGCGTTGCAGTTTTCGGAGTCAGCAAAGACAAACAGCTGCGTGCTGTTTTGTTTTGGCTACAAATGCGATAGAGAAAAGACACAAGCGAAAGGGAGGGCATGTATATCGCTCTCTGTCATTTCGTTCTGTTTGTGTATCTCTTGTATATTTTTATGTGATGTTGCCAAGACTGTTTGTTAGAAATTCGTATTGTTGTCATTGTCGGCATTGTTGCCAATCTTCACCAAAGTGACTTCTCATTTTATTGCCTAAGCGAATGACAACCTGTTGCCTGTTGAATGGCACCTGTTATCGAGTTCGCATTTATTTTAATTTATCTAGGCGTGCACTTTGAAATAAAATTTGGGAAGCTTTCGATTTTGGTAAATTCACACACAAAGGAAATTGACTGAGGAATTGACCGAAAGCATAGTTTGCGAAATATATGTTTTTTTCCCATTTTCGAAATTAATTCCCCAAGATAGGAAAATGAGGTGGAGGGTGAAAAATAAAAGTATAAATAATACAAACACATTATTTTATAAAAATTGAAATAAGGGAAAATTATTGAAATGTTTTAAAAATTAATTAATTAATGAATCGCCGGAAAAGTTTGTATTGGAAAATATTTTCATCCCGATTTTGAAAAATCCGCCCACGAGGAAAATGGCCGGAAAATTCTGCGTGCAAAATCCCATTTTTCATCCCATTGACTTGAAACTTGGTTTGTAAGGATAGAATGCCAAATAATTTGTGATTTCAGTTTCCGATGCAGGAAAATCAGCCCCCAGGGTGTGAAAGACTCTGTATGGAAATCACTATTTTTCATCCGTATGAGTTAATACACGGTAAGGACACTAGGCAAAATAATTTGAATGTGATTTTCCGTGATTGGAAAATTCACGACAAATGGTGGGAAATGGGTTGCGGGGGTGGATACGAAGTTCGAGGTGAGAAAAAGGAGTTCTGGGAAGAGTTCAAGGCCAATTGTTAGCATAGCATATAATAATATCAATAATGGCCGAGTTTAAGGACGTTTTCATTGAAAACAAAAAAGTATTTCGCACTAAGACCCGTTTTTCGACTGATGGTTCCTGTGGCAGCTATAAGATATAGTCATCCGATCCGGTCCGTTCCGACATATTAGTAGCGTGCAGTAAAAAGAAGACTCTGTGCAAAATTACAGCTCGATATCTTAAAAACTGAGGAACTAGTTCGACAGACAGACAGACAGACAGAAAGAAAGACAGACAGACGGACAGACAGACGGACAAAGCTCAATCGACTCAGGTCGTCGCCCTGATCAAAAAATATATATATAGTTTATGGGGTCCAAAATGCGTTGCAAACTTCTGGGCAAAATTATAAATCCAGTATTGTTCGTTCCTACAGAACATTTCGCATCGTGCACAACCCAATTCTACCGCCTCTTCTTCATCCTGGACCACGTCAGATAGCAGCTCCTCCTGATCCCCCTGGATCCCCTCAATATCCATAATGGGATAGGCATTTTTTTTAATTTTCGTCTTAAGTACATCCTGAGGGTGGAAGTGCTTATTGCAGATGTACAAATGCACTTTGCTCTGCATGGACGATTTGATATTGCAGTTTAGCTTCCACTGATCGCGTTTCCGAGGATCAGTGGGAAAGCCATGTAAAATAGATGAAGGGGATGTGCATGAACACCCAACCACACAGCACATTCTTTGCCATGATTCAAAACACGGCTGGTGTACAGGCTGTCCAACATGACCCAAACTAATAGTTGGGATCGATCCAGTACGGAGCCAACGCCCGCCTTCAGAGTGACATACATCTGTGAAATGGCGATCACAGATTCGCGATTGGGCATTGACGCTATACACGTCAATTCGCAAATTTTCTCACCATTTTCCACCTTGTTTTCAGGAATTCGAAAACTTTTGGCACCTAGAGCCTAGAGCCATGCACTTCATATTTGTCATTTTTAAAATTTATTATTTTAAATCGCAGCAGATTCGCACAGAAGACTTGTCGTGTCGACGGCTGAATCGCTTATGCCGCAAATTGGTCGCAATGCGCGCACCAGCCAAATGCATGGCAAATTTGCGGTGTTGACGATTTTCACGTGTTCGGTCTGAAGCAGTGGACGACAAAAAGCCAAATCACATTTTGGCTTGGCATGTATGTGTGCGTAGCCACTGAACGAAGTTCAGCGACGAGCTCGGTGTGCCAACTTCGCAACGTTGGTCTGACGTCATAAGCATAAGCAAATTACAAAAACAAAAACCAACGCACATGTGCGAGAGGAGAGAAACACAAGCAAAAAATAAAAACAAAGAAGCATGGGCAAAGACAACGCTCTGTGCGTTCGTGTCCGAAAACTGCCAGAGCCTCGATAGCCTCATGGTTTTTTTCGGACTAAATTTAAGAGAGCGAATTCATCTCTGGTTATTTAGTCCTCTCTGGTCTTAGTGAGAAAAAATTTTTTGTTTTAAATTGTATCGTTCTTTAACTCGGCGTTTGTTAATTTGATATGTTTTCGAAAAGATTCGCGAAATTTGGTCGAAATCAGATGTTTATCTGTCGGAAAATGATGTCCGATTGGCTCGAAACTTAGTAGAAATCTGGAAACAGATCGATAGCTTTAAAGCTGAGTTTATGGGGTCGGAAATGAATATTTCTATGCGTTGCAAACTTCTGGTCAAAATGTATTACCCTTTGCAAGGGTATAACGAAGACATTCGCTATGCAGCAGAGCGGACGAGTCGTGACCGGTTCTTCCCTTGCGAATTTGATTGGTATACCAATTACAATGACGATACGAGCCATGTGCGAACGGCCCTAGGCGAACACAAACAAACCTTGAAACAAACTTTCAAATTAGTCACTTTTTCTCGCGTTGGTTCTCGATCGGTATCGGCTAATGATATTTTCCTTAAAGGGGACATATTAGACTGTAAAATGAAGCAATTAATTTTTTGAAGACTTTCGAAGACAACTTTTGCCAGCTTCGGAAAGTTCACAGACTACATCGATTTGAAATGTTATGTATTTATAAAAAGAGAAATAGTAGACCTATCCAACAACATTTTAACAGCTTAAAAATGCTCACTATAGCCGAAGATATGATAAGTCCAACTTAATTAATAATCCAAAATTTTTGCATTTTTCGGACTGAGCAAAATTGACTAACATTTATATTCGTAAACATATCAAAGCAATATTTTGGCTACCATAATTTGCGTATTTAAACTGTTGATTTAGCTAAAAAAGTTTAACTTTTCAACAAAAATTAATGTTTGAAAATGAAAGTTTGCCTAAAAAACGGCAATGGAGTTGATACCCATCGGAATCGATTTAGCTGATGTGAGTACTAAGCGTAAAATCACACCTTAATTCGCACCTAAAAATTTGTACTGTGATTAAATTCTATATTAGAGAATGCTTAGGTTTCAAACGGATTAATTACACATTATTCCGCACTACTTCTGAAAACTACTGAGCAAAAAATAACTTAAAAATATATATAAAAATTTTCGGACTCTTAGTATGTTAAAAGTTAATAATTCGAAAATGATTGATCTAGCAACTAAAAAGCTAAAATGGTAACACTGGTTTGCAAGTACAAGACTATGTTTGATTTGAAATTGAATGCAATCGTTCTAACAATTCTCGTTAATTAAAAAGCAAACCACCCAAACTGTTAATTAAGCTTTGAATATTAAACCTATTGACACAGCTGTACAAGAATTCAATGAAATGAAAGCGCTATAAAAGGAAAAAGAAACCGGATAGAATTCATCATCCAATCATTTTGAGTTGAACCGATATGAGAATATCTACTTATATTTTGAGCTGTGCCATTTTGGCTATTTGCTTTGTAAGAAGCGATGCGGTCGCTTGCACAGGAACCCAAACCCCAGCTGCCGATGGCTGCACGGACTGTACGGACGCTGCCAACGCCTCCAATCTGGATTGCTCTGTAAGAAGCAATGGCGTCGCCTGCAGAGGAACCCAAACAGCATATGATGGCTGCACGGACTGTGCGGACACTGCCAACGCAGCCCATTGGGCTTGTGTGGCTGCATCAGCATTCGATAGAAAAGTCCCTAAAAAAGCATACTATTTTTTTTGAGCCGATCCATGTGAAATTTGATTTGAAAGCTCAACGGGCCAAGTAAAAATCCACCCAAAAGGTTGCTCCCACTCGACTTTGAAATCTTATTTGTAGGCTGAACAAAACAATATCCAGCACATGCGGAGTAGCAATTCACGCCGAGGTGATATAAGCGTTTTGTAGAATTACATACAATGAATATTCAGTTTCTTCGACAACATCCGTGCTGGAATCGCAGCCGATCGACGGCTTTAACCGAAGCTAGTGGTTTACTCCAGTTGATTTTTAAACCGTAGCATTAGGAATTGCTTCAATTCATGACAGATTTCATGACAGATTTAAAAAGATAAAAATAGAGCAGCGGTGGGCAACCGCATAGCAGCCCGGCCTGTTATTTCTCTCAACCGAAATCGCCACAAATTTTACAACAACCACCAAGGCAATGTATGACCCTAAAACGTCTTTTTTAGCTAATTTAGCATAATTTAGATAACTTCGTCATATGTTTCGTGAACGTGGAACCAAAGATATTAGATATAGGTATTATAGATGACGCATGTGAAACAAAAAACGATTTTCATGGGAGCTGACATTGGGTCCCAATTTTTGCTTCTCGCTGACTTTACGAGGAATATATATATTGAAATTTAGGTATACGTTTTAATAAATGGGGGTTGGCTGAGAGCAAAGATTGATAGATATTTTGGATGACGCATGTGAAAGAAAAACCGATTCTTCTTGGGAGCTGACACTGGATCCCAAAAAAAAAAATAAAAAAGTTTGTATGAGATGCGGTATCTTTTAGTCTTTTGGTACAAATACGCTGCACATTTGTCGGAACCGGCCGCATCGGATGACTATAGCATATAGCTGCCATAGGAACCATCGGACGAAAATGTAAGTTTAGTGAGAAAAGCTTTGATTTCAATGCAAACGCCCCCAAACCTCGTATTTATTAGTTTTCTAAGCTTTCACATAATTCCATCAGGTTTTTTTGAAAATCGGCCAACTATATGGTATAACTGCCGCACAAAAGATACGTCTGAAAAAAATCTTAGCAGGATAAACAATTTTGATTTCAATGCTATCGCTTCCAAACTTGTTACTGATCAATATTATATGCTGTCACCCAATTCTGCCAAGTTTGATTCAAATCGGATGACTATATCTTATAGCTGCCATAGGACCGATCGGTCAGAAAATGGGTCTTAGTGAAAAAACTTTTTTGTTTTCAAGTAAATCGTTCTTACAGCTGGCTAGCTCGAGGTCTTTGGTTGAGTATAAATCTTTATAACCAACACAAAACTACAGATATTAATTACAACATTTTGGAATAGCAATCGGGTATGTCCGTACAACGATCGGTGTTGTAATTAATATCTGTTGATTTGTGTTGGTAATAAAGATTAATACTCAACCAAAGACCTCGAGCTAGCCAGCTGTAACTTTGACTAAAATCAAAAACAGGTCACTAAACCCCATATACACGTAAATCGTTGTTGATATTAAACGCTTTCCAACTAATTTGAAAAGTTGATCGACATCGGGTGACTGTATCTTATGGTTCCCATAGGACCGATCGGTCGAAAATGGTTCTTAGTAAGACATTTTTTTTGTTTTTAATGTTAGCGTCCTTAAACTCGCTGATTACGAATTCTATATGCTTTCAAATATATTCGCAAAATCTATATCCTACTACTATATCTTAAGGCTGCCATAGGACCGATCGGTCGGAAAATGAGTCTAAGTGAGAAACACTTTTTTGTTTCAATTTTATCTTTCTTAAACTCGGTGATTGTTAAATCGATTAGTTTTCAAAAAGATTCGCGAAATTTGGTCGAAATCAGATGTTTATCTGTCGGAAAATGGGTCTTAGATAGAAATTTTTTGATTCTTGTGTTATCGTTCTTAAACTTTAATATTGGCAGCTATGGCAGCTATAAGATATAGTCATCCGATCTATACAAAAATTTGCAAATATGTTTGAAAGCATATAATATTAATAATGGATGAGCTTAAGGACGCTAACATTGAAGACAAAAAAGTTTTTCTCCCAAGAACTACTTTTTCGACCGATCGTTCCAATGGCAGCTATACGCTATAGTCATCCGATTTGTATAAAACTTAGTAGAATTGTGAGGTAGCATATAACAAGTCAGTAACAAGTAACAAAATGTTGTAATTAATATCTGTTGGTTTGTGTTGTTTATAAAAAGGCTTATAATCAACCAAAAAAGACCTTGAGCCAGCCAGTTGTAACATTGACTAAAATCAAAAACAGGTCACCAAACTCCACATACATATAAATAATGGTCAGCACGCCATAATGTTTGTAATAATAACCAAAAAACGGTTTTCCTATTATAAAACAAACAAAAAATACCTTGTGTATTTACAAATAAACTCGTGGCCCTGCTAAGGAGGATCATTGGACGGATAGCCCAGCCACCTAGCAGCAGCCATAAGCAACAGAATTAATTACAGCAAATTGGTAAACACCTTCAACAAAAAAAAAAAAAAGAAAAACCATAGCCGAAACTCGGGCTGCGAATTTATAATAGTGTAATTCCTATGTCTTTATTCGCCCCCTTGAGAGTATAAGTACTAACTGGATGTTTGTTTGAAGAGTGAACAGCAAAACAAGTCCGCTGATGAGAGAATTTGGTTATTCTCGAAACAGCGATCGTTGTACGGACATACCCAATTGCTATTCCAAAATGTTGTAATTAATATCTGTTGGTTTGTGTTGGTTATAAAAAGGCTTATAATCAACCAAAAAAGACCTTGAGCTAGCCAGTTGTAACATTGTTTTAAGACCGATAGCATTGAAAACAAAAAAGTTTTTCATACTAAGAGTTTTTTCAGACCTATCATTTGTATGGCAGCTACTACTATACTATAAATTGTCAGATTTTCATCAAACTTGGTGAAATGATGTGAAATCATAGAAAACTAATCAATACGAGCTTTGGGGGCGTTTGCATTGAGAACAAAAAAATTTTTGTCAGTAAGTCTAGTTTTTCGACCGATCGTTCCTATGGCAGCTATATGCTATAGTTATCCGATCCGTCCGGTTCCGACAAATGTGCAGCGTATTTGGACCAAAAGACTTCGTGCCAATTTTGGTTACGATAGCTTTAAAACTTACGGAGGTGATCGCATAGAAACAGACGGACGGACAGACGGACATGGCTATATCAACTCAGATCGTCATGCTGGTCAAGAATATATATACACACAACAAAATCTGGTGGGTAAAATTAACTAACGCTGACAGTAACTTTTTTCGAAATTTTTTATGCATGTGGTTTTGTTGTTGCTTGGTAACTGTGCTAACAGTAAAATCTACAGAAGAAATTGTAAAGTTCACGTATTTATTTTAGCTCGTATTTTGTTGTTGCATTTAACAACTGTACTTTAAGTAAATTTAACTACAAATATATTTTCACATATTTTGTGGTTTTAATAAGTTACTGCTACTACAGTAACTTTACCATAGAAATAGTGACTCTGACGTGATTTTTTCATCTCATACTTCGTTTTTGCAGCAATTAACTGTACCCACAAGTAAATCTTACCGCACAAATAGTATAACTTTTTAAATGAATTTTGTTGCTTCACTGACTAACTCTACCGACAGTAAATCTAACCGCGAAAATTGTTGATTGAGAAAATTTCAGTTTGACCCTTATATTTATATTGTACTTTCACTGAATTTGAACTTGAGAATTACTAGTTGTCTCATTTATGCGACATTTAAGATATTTTTCGTGCATGTGTTTATGCAGATTCAATTCAAGTAATATGTTAGACGCGTTTCTATTAACGCGCGCCGTAGCGTAACTGGTAAAGACGTCCGTCCCATCGTGATCAGTCCAAGGGCCCAGAGTTCGAATCCCCCCCCCAAGTAAGTAAAAAATTTTAAAATAAAATAAAAATATGTTTAATTCAAACAATTGTTTCAGAACCAAAATTGGTGGGTGGTGGGGGTGTATTAAGGTTGCCTCTTCTGGTTTGGGATGATGATGAGCTCAAGTAGATTGGCAACTTGTGACAGCGAAAATAGTATCCAACCCTACTTTTCTTCAGTTGAGTAACAGCTGTTAAATTACTATTTTTATGGTAAAATTACTGTACACACAGTAAGAAAATTTACTTACTGTACGCATCGGTTAATATTACTAATTTTGTGGGTTGGCGCATTTCTAAACGATATTTTCAGTTAGATTAACTATTGCAATAGTTCTCTTTGCGTAAAGGCTTACGTGATAGTTACTGTCAAATTTTGTGAATTTTACCGACACTTTGGGTTGGCGCATTTCTAACCCAAGATATCGGTTAAATTTAACCACAGATTTTTTTGTGTGTACTTTTTGTGGTCGGAGATGCTTCCTTCCATGCGTTACAAACATCTGGAATACTTTAAACTACCCTCTACAAGGGTTTAATAAATTTTAGTATGAAGACGCGTGGGAGGGGGAGATAGACGTAGTTAACGGTGCCTATTTTATAAATATATTACTATTACATTATTGCGTAGTCGATTTCAAGTCGATATCTCTACTAGAAGTATTTTTGCCCACCTTCTCCATACATCACCGACCACTGACAGTGGCACGTGAGGGTCCCACCAAAAGGATATGTGTTCCCTTCTGTGACGCAAATGCGTGCAACTACGTTTTAGGTTGAATGTTGGCGACGTAAGCCTCGTAACAGCACAAGAGAAAACTTCAACAGCAGTCATGGTAAGTGACGCCTACACAGAAATCTTTTGCGTTGGTTGAATCTTCCCATTCCTTACAGTAAATGTTACTGCGAAAGATTGTTACACGTATATTGTTCTGGTTTTGATTACTGGACTTTTGTTAAAAAACTATCCATTGAACTGAACTAGTAACTCTAGCGTAATTTCTGTGTATGTGTTTTGTTGTGGTTTTTGATTCTGCGGCTTGCAGTAACATTAATTCATTGAAAGAGTACCTAGTACGCGTAACAGTATTTTAAGTACATTTTGTTATAGTTTTTCTGTTGACTGGGTCATCAGTAAAAGTTACCAATAAAATAGTATACTTGCTGCACAAACTTTATTTGCCGTATTTATATTAATTATGAGGGAATTCGAACTTGAGAATTACAAGTGGTCTCATTTATGCGATGGGCAAGAAATTATTGTTATATATTTTTAGGCAGATTCAAAACAAGTAATATCTTAGACCCGTTGGCACCCTGCAAACATTTTTTATCGCGGAAGATAAGAATGCGATTCTTCCAGTAGGTCGCTTAACTCTGGCGATTTCGCATAGTTATCGCATTCTTATCTCCCTTCGGGAAGAAGTGTGCCACTCTGCGACACTTCTGAGATAAGAAAGCGATTCTTCCTGGAAAAATGAATCAGTCAGAGTCTCTTATGTGGGAGGATACGTTTTTTTATTATTCCGAAAAACAACACATTAAACTAACGTATATTTTTTTATTCGAACTCGGGGCCCTTGAACTGAAACACGTTTGGAACGACGCCTTAGACGGCTGCGCCAAGCCGCGCGTGAAAAGCAACGCATCTTATGTGTTACTTGCATGTACTTTTATTGAAAATATACACCAATTTTTGCTTTCTTGTAATTCTCAAGAACGAATTCCTTCTCAGCCCATATAAATAGTGAAATTTAAATTTGCGACAAGAATCGCATTCATGTCTTCAAGGCGATATTTTAACAATATATCGCCAATTTACCGATTGGACGAAAAAAAGCGATACCACATATCGCTTATTTATCCCTTGTATGTTAAGAATGCGATACCCTATGTATTTGGTTTGTGCAAATCGCCTAACTACAGAAAACTCTCCCCTCAAACTATCGCCAAACTCTCTTTTTGACGATAGAGATAAGGAACACGACAAAATGTTTGCAGGGCGGCCGCAGAGCGCGTTCGAATACCGTTCCAATCGTGTTTTGTTCATGGGCCCCGAGTTCGAGTCACCCCAGAGTAAGTAAAAATTTTATTAAATTATGAATAATTCGTTGATTTTCAAAATTAGTACGTGATATTTGCACTGTGGTGTGACGTTTGTGGTATTTGTACAGGTGCTGTGTTACACATATGAGTTTACTGTAAACAATGGTAAAAAATTTTTTTTTTTGTTGGAACATTTTCCACCCTCATTTCTTGTTGAATTCTACTGAGCTACCGTAATCAGTACGTTACGCCACCTTTAGTGTTTCTGACGGTAGGTTCAACCCACGATTATGAGTTGGAGTATAACCACACAATTGGTTGAATTTACCGACAACATTTTTTCTGTGCAGATGACACGCAGTCTGCCAATGTCCCCAACAGAAGCGACATGTGTTCCCTTCTGTGACGTAAAAGCGTGTAAGTACGTTTTAGGTTGAATGTTGGCCACGTAAGCCTCGCTACCGCACAAGAGGAAACTTCTACAGCAGTCATGGTAAGTGACGTCTAGGTGAGCTGCGTGTCTTCTTATAGTGTGACCCGTCCCCACCAGAAGCGATTTGTGTTCCTTTCATTGACGTAAAAGCGTGTAAGTAAGTTGTTGGTTGAATGTAGGCAACGGAAGCCTCGCTACCGCACAGGAGGAAAGGAGACGAAGTGTTTTAACATACACTCAGAAAATTATTTTTCTATATTTAAGAAAATCACCCTAGAATCGAAATAGCCTTAAAAATTATAAAAAAACTGTATTGTAAAAAAAAAATTTTTCAGTATTTTAGAAAGGTTGCACTAAAAAAGAATTTATTAGAAAAAACTTTCTAAAATTTACAACAATATATATATTTTTTTTAAATATATTTTTTATTTCTTAATTTTAGGGTGATTTTGCTTAATTGCCTTTTCTTATTTTTAGGGTAATTTCGCATTTGATATTAGAAAATACTTGTTACAAATTTAGGGTATTTTGCCCTAAAACTAAGAAAATTAATCCTAATTTTAAGAAAGCTTTTCTAAAAAAAATAAAAAAGAAAACACAAAAAAAAATGAATGCTGCTACGGTCACTTGATCCCAGGCCTCGCCCAACTGCGTACTTTCTTAACTATAATTCAACAACAAAAACGACCACGTTCACGTTCGGTGGTCATCTCTTATACAACACCCCCACACCCCTTTTTATACCATTGCAAAGGGTATTATAATTTTGACCAGAAGTTTGCAACGCATAGAAATATTCATTTCCGACCCCATAAACTATATATATTCTTGATCAGGGCGACGAGCTGAGTCGATTGAGCTTTGTCCGTCCGTCTGTCTGTCCGTCTGTCTGTCCGTCTGTCTGTCCGTCTGTTTCTACGCAAACTAGTCTCTCAGTTTTAAAGCTATCGAGCTGAAATTTTGCACAGAGTCTTCTTTCTACTGCACGCTGATAATATGTCGGAACCGACCGGATCGGATGACTATATCTTATAGCTGCCATAGGAACCATCGGTAAAAAAATGGGTCTTAGTGAGAAAAACTTTTTTGTTCTTAATGTTAGCGTTCCCAAACACGGCCATTATTAATATTATAAGCTTTCAAACAGATTTGCAAACTTTGGTCAAAATCGGATGACCATATCTTATAGCTGCCATAGAACCGATCGGTCGGAAAATGCGTCTTACTGAGAAAAACTTTTTTGGTTTCAATCTTAGCGTCCTCAAACTCGTCCCTTATTAATATTATATGCTTTCAAACAGATTCACAAACTTTGATCAAAATCGGATGACTATATCTTATAGCTGCCATAGGACCGATCGGTCGGAAAATGGGTCTTAGTGAAAAAAAAATTTTTGTTTTCAAGTAAATCGTTCTTAAGGTCGGTGATTATTAATATTAAACGCTTTCAAACTAATTTGAAAAATTTGGTCAAAATCAGATGACTATATCTGCAGGCTGCCATAGGAGTTATCGGTCGGAAAATGAGTCTTAGTAAGAAAAACTTTTTTGTTTTCAATTTTATCGTTCTTAAACTTGGCGATTGTTAATTTGATATGTTTTCAAAAAGATTCGCGAAATTTGGTCGAAATCAGATGTTCATCTGACGGAAAATCGATTTTAGTTACAAAAGTTTTTGATTTTTATCCAAGCGTTCTTAAACTCTGTCATTTCAAAAACAGCTTTTGCTAGGGTATAAAAACTTCGGCACAGACGAAGTTAGCTTGGCCTTCACGTTTTTAGAAAAATTGCCCTGAAATTTAGAACACAAATTCTATATTTTAGAACTATTTTCTTAAGAATAAGGCGAGTCGCCTTTGGCCCTTTTTTTAGGTCGATTTTCTAAAAATTAGGGCGAAAATGGCACTTTTTAGGGCGAGTTGTTTTTTGATTGCAGGCATACTGAAGTGTCGGGCGAGCTCATTCAGAGATAAGCAACATTCAGTATGCCTTTAAGCATTGTTGGTATATGTGTCAAGTGCTTTAAGGGTGACTTGACTATCCGAGTATATTAAGACGTTTCCTTCTTTGACCGAGAGTATCCCCAGGTAGGTAGCAGCTTCCTGAATGACCACCACCTCTGCTTGGTCCACAATACAGAAACGTCACCCATAATAATCTTAGATTTTAAGATCCTCGATTACACGTTCAGAAGACGACGAAAGCTATCTCTGCGATTTTGAAGCTTATCAAAGTACTTAAAATAATAAAGCAATTACTGACGTCAGGAGAGCTTTCAATGGCACTAATAAACAACCGAATTAATCAAATTTATTAAAGTTTTTCAAGTTGCAAACAACTCAATGCAATTGAGCTAACTGTCCTATCAATGCCATCGAATGAAATCTCTGTTGATAGGCCCTTGTATTGCCTGATCAAAAGTCTGGAAATTCTTAATTTATATAAATAGGTAATTTCAAATGTTAATCACATTAATTGCATTCCTATTAAATTTAGATTAAAATTGGGCCGAAACAAGGCTCGAACTAAAACGTTCTCCCAAAAACCTCGAACCTATTATTTCCGAATATTAACTATTGGCAAACTCCAGCTTGAGACAGCGGATCTGCGCTCCGAAAAAATGTGTTGGACTTATGGACCTGGATTTTAGTTATGATTTGTTTGCTTTTTAACCCATTCACACAGAGGGAAAAATGCTCTGAAATTTCAATATGTAAGGGCGGTATCCACGGGTCGCCAAAAAATTTCTTGTGAAAAAGTTGATATTCCGCAGATTCTTAACAGAGTCTGCTAAGCCTATGTTAACAACACGATAACACAATTTACTCTGTCGATAAACGTTTCAAAGAAACCTTGCGCTGCTCTGGCGCTGTTAAATATGCCCGCGAACTTATAAACAACAACACCTTGCAGGATTATGAATATAACATATTTAATGTGCTATTTTAATATATTTTTATTATTAAATGAAATTAATAATAAATTAATTGTTATCATTACGACAGTTCGATGTAGTCCCGAGCAGCGGCACTTAACGAACACCTCGCACTTGGCTGCCACGGCAAAGATTTCGTTCATCTTGATTGGAAAGTAATTCGCGCATTTCTGGCGATTTGCCTCCGTAAAGTTAGTCAGGTCATGATGATCTTCTGGATGTACTGCTGTAGCTTTTGTGACTTGGCGGCTCCGCTGAACTCGAAAATGGTAATGAGCAGCGGTCCCTGGGTGGTCACATAGCACTTGGCCACGTAGTCGGGGCCCTGTCAGGGAAACGTTAAGAAATGGAATTGATTTATAAAGTTGAAATTTGGTTCGCCCATTTCGTACCTTGATAAAATTGGCATTGATGTAGGGCACATCCTCATTGCCCGATCCGCTTTTGCTCGGTCACCTCCAGGGCGTCAATTGAGGCTGCACTATCCGCTGTTCGGTGTCCACTGAACTAGGAGCGGGCATTTGGTTTGTGGCCGTTTTACTGTCGCGATCATTGAGCACCGGCGGCTGTCTCATCTTATCTTATCTCATCTTATCTTATAGTATTAAAATATTATCAAGCAATAATTTCTCAATTTAAAGGTTTAGTTTGCAAGTTAATTTTTAATTTACTACTTTTAAACTACTAATATTTTTTATGTTGGTTGGTAGTTGGTTCCACAAACTAACAGTATTAACAAAGAATTGTCGCTCCAAACTAGCAAGTTTAAGTTCATAGTTTTTAAGTAGAACTGGGATCTCTAGCTCGAATGTCTCCGAGGGATTGAGTAGGAGAGGTTGACCAAGTGTCGTAAGCCTCCTTCGGCGGGGCACTTTCAGAGAAGGTGTTGTACTTTTACCGTTTCCTCCTCTTCTTTGTACCCGAAACTTTCATAGAAGCCATGGAGTGCTGCGTGTCTGCCAATAAGACAGTGGTCGGTTTCATAGGCCAAAAATATAAAAATTAATGTTTGTTCAGGGATATTTGAACAGAGCAATTTGAGCACTACCTGCGTTTGGGACTCAAGTGCAAGGCGCATAAAAATAGAATTGTAACTAAAAAACCCTTAGAAAAAGGGCCACATCTGTTTTCAATAAGATAGAAATCCAAGCAGCCTTCAACCATGTGGTATGTCATGTGCCTGCTTGGGGTAGAACAAAAAATGTATAAAAAGGAAAAACCGTCTTAATAAAACATTCAGCTTCTAGAAACGGAGCTAGTCACTCGCACCATATATGCGTTTGGTTCAGCTTCGTGATGTGGAGCGGATCACTCGCAAGCGTACTTGCGTTTCAGTGATCATTGGTCCTTCGTCCCTTAAAGGGAAACTTGCTAAATTGAATGGCATTTGCTCAGGTCGAAAAAATGGCATTCAAATGTAAGGATAGCCTAAGGCGGTGATCGGAAGGGAGAAAAAGGTATTCCGCGGTATTCGATCTCAGTATCGTTCTATTTCAAGCGTTTTTATTTTATGCAATGGTAAGTTTTTCGGTTGTTCTCTTGTTGCTCTCTTTGGTTGTGCTTGTCCCGTTGTCTGCTGTGTATTCGTAGGTACTGCATTGTGTTTGTTTTGTTTTCTTAATTTTTCAATATTTTAATGTCACTCTTTTGTACATAATCTTACGATAGGAACATCTGATCAGTGTGAGCCTTCTCGGAACTATATTATGGGTATTTGGTGATCTATCAAAAGACCAAATGCTGAAAAATTTCGGGATGCTTTCGATTTAATTAAATCTCATATCGAAAGTCACGGCTACACATTTAACACCTTGACGCAGAAACTTTAATAAAATATGATAGTACTAACATTTCTCAATTTTGTAAAAAATTGTCCGTATAAAAGAAAACATTAATCAAAACTACTCAAATTAGTTTGCCAAAAGTTACATTTCATTAAGTTTGCGAGCATCAGGATCAACTCAAAATTGGGGACGGCCTAGAATAAATAATAAAAAAAATAAATTTTAGTATGAACGCGTCTTCAGGGGGGGGAGACATACGTAGTTAACGGTGCCTATTTTATAAATATATTATTATTACTCTACTACTAGAAGTAATTTTGGCCACCACTGTGCAGTGGCCCGTGAGGGTCCCCACCAAAAGGATATGTGTTCCCTCCTGTGACGCAAAAGCGTGCAACTACGTTTTAGGTTGAGTGTTGGCCACGTAAGCCTCGCTACCGCACAAGAGGAAACTTCTACAGCAGTCATGGTAAGTGACGTCTAGGTGAGCTGCGTGTCTTCTTATAGAGTGACCCGTCCCCACCAGAAGCGATTTGTGTTCCTTTCTTTGACGTAAAAGCGTATAAGTAAGTTGTACGTTGAATGTGGGCAACGCAAGCCTCGCTACCGCACAGGAGGGAAGGAGACGAAGTGTTTCAACATACACTCAGAAAATTATTTTCTATATTTAAGAAAATCGCCCTAGAATCGAAATTGCCTTAAAAATTAAAAAAAAATTTTATTGTTAAGAACAATTTTCTGTATTTTTGAAAGGTTGCCCTAAAAAAGAATTTATTAGAAAAAACTTTATAAAATTTAGAAAAATAATATATATATTTTTTTATACTCTGTACCAAAGGTACACAGAGTATATTAAGTTTTTGCAAAAGTATGTACCAGGGAGAAGGAATCATTTCCGACCCTATAAAGTATATATATTCTTGATCAGTATCAACATCCGAGTCGATATAGCCATGTCCGTCTGTCCGTTCGTCCGTCCGTCTGTCCGTCTGGATGGTAAGAGATAGAGGTTTGACATGTATGGGACATATATTTCATAAACTTGCAGGTAGATAAAGTTTATTTTAAATATTTGCAACGCCCCCTCCCGCCTGCGCAATTTGGAAATAACGTCATATCTCCTACAGTTTTGATGATAGATGGTTCGTACCTTCTAGAGATATCTAGTTATCAAAATTTTTCGATTTGCTGAAGGTATGATCGTACAGATCGGATGCACCATACACAAGCTATGAGCAAGAAACGGCCAGTTAACAGCCCGCACCCTCCCACCCATCACCGCAGCTTTCTATTCAACAAAGGCTATCATAGTGAGAGAGAGAGAGAGAGAGAGAGAGAGAGAGAGAGAGAGAGAGAGAGAGAGAGAGAGAATGAGCGAGATGATAAAAGCGTTGGATGTATAATAATATTATAGTCGGCGGCAAATGAACTGGTACAGAGTATGTTATAGTCGGGCTTGACCGACTTTCTCACTTGCTTAAAAATAAATTTTTTTACCCTTGTAGAGGGTATATTAAAATTGTCCAGATGTTTGTAACGCATAGAACGAAGCATCTCCGACCACAGAAAGTATATATATTCTTGATCAGCATGACGATCTGAGTTGATATAGCCATGTCCGTCTGTCCGTCCGTCTGTTTCTATGCTATCTCCTCCGTCAGTTTAATAGCTATCTTAACCAAACATTGCACGAAGCCTTTTGGTAGAAATACGCTGCACATTTGTCGGAATCGGCCGGATCGGGTGACTATAGCATATCGCTGCCATAGGAACGATCGGTCGAAAAAGAAGTTTTAGTGAGAAAAACTTTTTTGTCTTCAAAGCAAACGTCATCAAACCTCGTATTTATAAGTTTTCTATGCTTTTACACAATTCCACAAAGTTTTATGAAAATCCGCCAACTATATAGTATAGCTGCCATACAAAAGATATGTCTGAAAAAAAGTCTTAGTATGAAAAACTTTTTAGTTTTTAATTCTATCGCTCCCAAACTTGTTACTGATCAATATTATATGCTACCACACAATTTTGTTAAGTATGATCCAAATCGGATGACTATAGACTATAGCTGCCATAGGAACTATCGGTCGAGAAGTAGCTCTGTTGAGAAAAACTTTTTTGTTCTCAATGGTAGCGTCTTTATACCTTCCTCTCGTGAATATTATCAGTTTCCACACAATTTTGGGTAGTTTGGTTAAAGTCGGATGAATATATCGTATAGCTGCCATATAACAAACTGGCAAACAAATGGTCAATGTAGAGGCGCCATCTTATTGTTGAGCAGCATCTCCGACCGCATAAAGTATATATATACTTACTTTATATGGTCGGAAATAATTCCTTCTGCCTGTTACATACATTTGCACGACTTTAGTTTCCATTATAAATCTACGAGTAAGGCCCAATTTCTCAAAAGTTGCGGTTAGGTACCGGCCGGTCAAATTTGCCGGCCGGAATTACCAGAGGTTAAGTCTTTTGGTTTTCTCAGCGAGACTTACCGGCAGGTTCACCCGATAGCGATTAATTGCTATCGCTGCAAATGTGTGACCTGACACTGTAGACGAAACAGCTGTTTGTTTTGGCATTTTTTAATGCTATTGTTGTCGCTGGTTGTTATTTTTCAAAATAGTTAAATAAAATTGCATGCGATGATGAATCACTGTGAAACACCGAAAAGACCAAGAGCGAAGAACTTTTCTGCGGCTGAGGAACATTCGCTTGTTGATTTTTATAGTCAAACAAATCCATTTTTGGATGCGGAGACCTAGAAGCAGAAGGCCTGGGCTTGGCGATCAGTATGCCGCGATGCCGGAGTTCATCGCCCTTGGAAAGACTTACGGGATAAGTACGAGAATTTAAAAAAACGATCGCGAAAATAATTCGCAATTAAGAAGCTGGAGACTTCTGGAACTGCGGCGGCTTTCCCAGCCCCGCTGGAGTCTTGTCTATTTCCAAAAAATTCGTGGCATGATCCTAAGCTCAGCCACAGGATTGGAAAATGTGGTTGAAAATTATGGTTCGTTTTTATTTATGATATGTAAGCTTTAAAAATATTTAATTGGCTTCTTAAATTTTAGCACAAATCAATCAGTCAGTGCCTGTTTGTGATGACACGGATAGCACGGTTTGCCGAATGAAGTCTGACTCAACAGAAGTCGCCCGCAATGATAAGGAAGAAGCCACTTGCATAAGAGCGCAGCGCCACCATAAGTTTGCTCTCTGACAACAATCCACGATTCCTGTTAACAATCCAAATCATAATAATAAATTGAATCACAACTGAAGTTAAGGTTTTACCTGTTACTTAGCGAAGATATTTGCTCTAATCCTAGCAAGATTTATTTGACATGCTGAGTTTGTTACCACCATGTTGGTCATTGTGGTAATACCGTTCCTGGTGCTGGCGGTGCACACGGATCAGCGGTTAGATCACTATCGGTATACCACATCGCATGAGGCAATTGGTGGTGCCATTGACCAGGTGGGTCCTTCGATTTTGCAGACGGCGGGCAGTAAGTTTACCTGCCTTGCTTTATGCCGGCGTGGCGCTTAAAACATATGCCATGAATGCGGCGGCTGCTTTTCTGCTGAACAGAAAGTTCCATATTTCCGCGCCTGTATCTTCTTGTCTTACCGCCTGAATCTTCCATTTCCATTATTTTCCAAATTTGTTTATTTATAAACATTTTGTTTTGGCAATTGACAAAGTAAACAATACAAATTTTGTGCACAGCTGTTTGTCGATCGATAAAAATATCGATAATTCTATCGAAACTTGCCGGCAGGTTAAAATTTGACCCCATCATGAGGCAGCGGTTAACTTTGCCGCTCGGTTCTCGCCAAAGACAGCATGAGACACGCGAATTCGGCCAACCTGCCGGTAAGTTTGACTAACCGGACATTGAGAAATTGGGCCTAAAGGGTATAATAAGGCAGTTAAAAGGATATCTTTAATTATATTTTTTCAGAATCGGAATTCTGCACCTCACATGCCTCAGCCTCTCTGCCTCCATTTCCATTTCTTTTTCCTCTTGCGCATGTTGCTCCTCAGCCAGTACCATGGGCGGGGGCAATATTAAAGGTATCGCGTCAAGACAATTCAAAATTTCCCTCTCGCCATCTGTACGCCCACTTTATTGTCGTTTTTTTCAGCGCAGGCTGGTAGTGGGCAACTATTTTGTGGACGATGAGAGATATATCGATAGAGATATCTAGTAATCAAAATTATTTATCGATTTGCTGAAGGAATGATAAAGATCGGATGAACGATTCACAAGTCATGACCAAAAAAAGTTAACCAACACCCCCCCACCCACCTCGCCGTTCACGCCAACCACCGCTATATTCAAACAAACACAATCTTTGGGAGAGAGAGAGAGAGAAACTTAGAGATGAGCGTATAATAAAAATATTGCACAATAACTGCGTGACTCCTTGGATGTATTATAATATTATAGTCTGGAGCAAATAAACTGGAACAGAGTATGTTATAGACGGGCTTGATCGACTTTCTCACTTGTTATAGGTCAGAACTTGACAAAGTTTAAAATCTCGGGTCAAAGACAGAGAACGGCTCGTTCGATTGCAAAACGCTCAATCATTATTCAACACCCGAATAATCAGGCTTCGCGCTCTTTTCATCAAACTGGCATACTCAACATGTTCGCAGCAGAGTTTTATTCGAACCAATTGTTGGCACTCTGATTATAATCATGTTCGACTTCATTCCAATCAGTTCGGCTAATTGTTCGTTTGGCTCAACGTAGATTGTTTAGAGTGAGCGAAAATCACCTCGTATGAATAAACTCTTGCAAAGACGCATAGGAAGTGACGGCGCTGCTGACAGCTATGAAAAAGAGAGAGATGGAAAGAGTGAAACCACTCGCTCAACGCGGTGGCCGGTCAACGCTGAGTTTTGTAGGATCGAACACATAAACGTCCGATCAAAAAACTCTAGCTCAACAGCTCAATGCGACTGCCGGTATGAGCTGAATATATTCAGCACTGAGTTCTGTTCGATGAATAAATATGAACATACACGTTGGATCACATAACGCCGCTCGATGCTATTGCGTTGTGAGTTGAATATATTCAGCTCTGAGTTTGGTTGATTGATCAAATGTGAGTAAGAATTTTTGTGTATGAGCAAATCAAGAAAAAAGTGATTTTTGCAGTTCTCTGGTCTAAGAACACTGCTGCCAATATTGATACTGAGCTCATTATAGAAGAACGTTTATCGAGGCATTTAGATAGTAGAGTGGAAAATTTTAGTTCATTTTAATGACCTAGTTCATTAGTTCATTTTTTTATGAACTATAGGTCATTTGAACTTATGTTCATTTTTTGAAATATAGTTTATTATTTGAACTAATGTTCATTTTTTAACTATAGTTCATTTGAACCATAGATCGTTTGAACTATAGTTGATTTTTTGAACTATATGTTATGTGCTGGTATAAAGCTAAGACCCGAAATGTTTGTTTTGATCTTAATGTTTATCGATCTACACGCCGCCGATAAACGAGATTGGAACCAGGGCTGCGCACGAGTGGTTTACTGGGTCGTGCTGGTTCACTAGTTCCGAAGGTTCAGGGAGTAAGCGGCTCAAAATTTTAAATTGTTTCCGTCCTGGGCGAATAGTGGCTCAGAGTAAGAAGAAGGGTCTCAAGTTTTTTAAAAGTCATTGCGTAGCTCTTTTGCGGAGTGCACGTGGCCCAGCCGAAAATTAGAGTTATATTGGAAAAGTTGGCAATAAGTCTCTATCTCGGTAAGAGTGAATAAGTGTACTTGTGTACGGTTAATTAGTGTGTGCATTTTAGGGATATTTTCTGGAAAGTTTTCGCGGAGAGGAGCTTGATTGCTGGATTTGGCAGCGGCCCCCCAGAGGATCCAATTTTTGGAGGAGAAATTGGCCACCCACCTCTGGGTGGCCCAAGGTTTTTATACTTAATTAAAAGCCGAGTAAAAGCCAGACATGGCAGTAGGGAGCTATAGTATTTAAGTATTTATTTAATTTATTCCCTTAATTTAATTTATTAATCCCATTTATATGTACATTTATTATTTGTCGTGTATTCGTCACAGAGGTACCCTGGTTAGGAAGCATAATGAATATGTCTATAGTTGTTAGTGGATCGTTAGATAATATATGTATTTGAGAGTGAAAAGAATATGTTAGTGTAAATTTGTTCTAGGGGGTGAGGTGGCGTTCTGAAGATCAGTGTCTGAGAGTTAAGGGGGTTGTCCGATTTTTGTAAGTCAACCTATGGTAGGGCGGGTAATGTTCTGGCAAATAATTCCAGCTATTTTTGCCTAGTATTTATGTTTAGTGTGTGAGCCGTGACAGGCATCTGAAAAGATATAAATTTTTTGTTGTTAGCCGACCAGTCCAGCTATCGAGGTCGTACTCATCCCTGAGTCAGCCGTAAGCTAGCCGGCGATCGATAGTGGGACCCGGGAAAGAAGGTCGGATCATAACAAATGGCGCCCAATCGAAAAACAAACAGATTGCTAGTTGTCGAGTATACAGCAGGAGAAGAAACTTCAAAATCCGAAAGAGATTGTTTCGTTAGGAGCACCTCTCCAAGTTCAATCGTCTGGACCGCGGGTAAGATACCAAATCTAAGCCTGTTGCTGCCACGATTGGTACAGAGGAGTAGGATAGCTTTCCTGAGAACAGCCCTAACATGATCCAGACAAGCCCACAGAGATTTGGTTTGAGCTGGTCCCAGAGTGGAAAAATATAATCTGCTGCTGCGTTGCCGTTCAAACCAAATTCTGTAAGGGAAAATGGATGTCATTAATAAATTGTGTACTTATATTAAATTAAATTGATACTTACCCGACAGAACTAGGGAATTCCTATAAAGGCCGTGATCCATGCACGATTCCTGAGAATCAATGCACTTGTTGTCCGGCGGGAGTCTCTTTATAAACAAATACAATAATACAAATCTAATTGCGTAGAAGGTATTAAACACGGAAAACAAAATATGAAAAGAAGGAACATAAGAATCCAGATGCTGATCGGAGGGTTTGACATCTCACCCATATAGTTTATGAAGGAAGTCTAGAAAAGTAAAATAAAAAGTTAAATATTTAAAGGAATTAGAAAAAGAGAGAACAATATTTTGACGGAACGACTAGGAGATCAGTTTTGAGTTAGCTAGAGACCGAATTAATGACTCCAGTTATCACTTGTGAGCAGCAAGAGAAGACAAATACTCAGGCAGGTCAAAATCGTACGGCATATTTAACAGCCTCAATATGGTGGACAAGGACGAAAGATATTTTGTGATCGGAGAGAATGGCGGAACAGGATGGGCTAGAGAGATTTGTACAGCTCCCGTAGCTTTTAGCGGGCAGCATAGTTTGTCCAGCAACCAAGAAGTTGTAAATGAGCATGCGACGCAGCCAATCATTCCCTCTGAGATTGCGTCAGCAATCAATGTGGCTCTGTTTCAGGCGCACGAAACGTTCCGGGCCGGGATGGCAACAGAACTCGACAATTTTAAAGAGCGGATTCGGGAGGATATGCTGGTTTTTATGCAGGAAGTATCAGCGACGATTAGGGAGGCACAAGCTGCAAATGCAAAGAACAAGGAATTGCATATTAATTCAATTGATCGTGCAGACTGCAATGAGGAGCGCGAAGTGAACCAGGGTCCCACACTTTCGCCCACCCATTATAAGGGGATGGACAGAAGAAACGACGTGGATGCGACACCGGCACAGACGGAGTTCACCCACAAGGAGCAGAGGCGACAAAATCCCAATGACAAAGACTGGTTGCGTGATAAGGAGAAATCCGAAGTTGAACTGGAGCAGTTTGACAGAAAGGCCAAGCGTTCATGGAAGTCGCCGCAATGCCACACGCAAAGCCACCAGCATCGAGAGGAGAAGAATCAAGTCCTTTATAACCGAGGCGATGGTTCTTACGTCCATACCAGACAGTCGCACAATCCTTCTAAGCCACCTCTACGTAAAGACCAGCGTCAACAGCACCAACCACGGCATCAACAGCAACAGAATACGGAACGTAATCGGACAATGAGGAGGAAAGTGTGTCTGCATAAGCAATCTCCGTATGGTTGTGGCAAGTCCACATATGAACAGCCCAGTGGCAGACCACCGGAAAGTTTGCTAGCTTCGTTCATTGTGGCTTGGCCCAGGAACCGGAGGCAATCCGAAGACGAAGTGATGCCCGAGACTAAGATGATACACACAAGGTCCATAACAATCTCAGTTGAAAGGCAAATCTCGGAGTCCAAGTGCAATAGGACGTGTACCGATCCATCAGCATCCCATGTTCAGCAAAGAGTTCACCAAGACCTAAACTAAGAGAAATCAGAGTGTTATTTATTGCCCGGCTAACTCTTTTGGTGGCAAAGCCAAAACACACACACACATACATGCATACCTACTCATCTTTGTACAGCCTTATCTCAGGGCGTGGGCGATGGCCTACGTTGGGCAGGAATCCGGAGATGATTCCAAGCCGTGCGAGGTGAGAATCCTAAGCGACAGACCGAACAGCACATTTTCCACTCCTGTTTCTTCATCCATTCGGAAACCGGAGTGTGCTGTTATGTGCTGGTATAAAGCTAAGACCCGAAATGTTTGTTTTGATCTTAATGTTTATCGATCTACACGCCGCCGATAAACGAGATTGGAACCAGGGCTGCGCACGAGTGGTTTACTGGGTCGTGCTGGTTCACTAGTTCCGAAGGTTCAGGGAGTAAGCGGCTCAAAATTTTAAATTGTTTCCGTCCTGGGCGAATAGTGGCTCAGAGTAAGAAGAAGGGTCTCAAGTTTTTTAAAAGTCATTGCGTAGCTCTTTTGCGGAGTGCACGTGGCCCAGCCGAAAATTAGAGTTATATTGGAAAAGTTGGCAATAAGTCTCTATCTCGGTAAGAGTGAATAAGTGTACTTGTGTACGGTTAATTAGTGTGTGCATTTTAGGGATATTTTCTGGAAAGTTTTCGCGGAGAGGAGCTTGATTGCTGGATTTGGCAGCGGCCCCCCAGAGGATCCAATTTTTGGAGGAGAAATTGGCCACCCACCTCTGGGTGGCCCAAGGTTTTTATACTTAATTAAAAGCCGAGTAAAAGCCAGACATGGCAGTAGGGAGCTATAGTATTTAAGTATTTATTTAATTTATTCCCTTAATTTAATTTATTAATCCCATTTATATGTACATTTATTATTTGTCGTGTATTCGTCCCAGAGGTACCCTGGTTAGGAAGCATAATGAATATGTCTATAGTTGTTAGTGGATCGTTAGATAATATATGTATTTGAGAGTGAAAAGAATATGTTAGTGTAAATTTGTTCTAGGGGGTGAGGTGGCGTTCTGAAGATCAGTGTCTGAGAGTTAAGGGGGTTGTCCGATTTTTGTAAGTCAACCTATGGTAGGGCGGGTAATGTTCTGGCAAATAATTCCAGCTATTTTTGCCTAGTATTTATGTTTAGTGTGTGAGCCGTGACAGGCATCTGAAAAGATATAAATTTTTTGTTGTTAGCCGACCAGTCCAGCTATCGAGGTCGTACTCATCCCTGAGTCACCCGTAAGCTAGCCGGCGATCGATAGTGGGACCCGGGAAAGAAGGTCGGATCATAACATATAGTTCATTATTTTAGCTATTTAAGCAAATTTTAAGACTGCATACACGCTTTTTAATACATGAGACACAGCCGGGATTGTTTTCGACGGATATGTTGAGTTTGCGTGCGCGTTAAATCCAGGGCTTCGGTGAATCCGGCCTGGACCACTTGCTCTCGCAGTTGCTCGGTCAGTGTGTTGAGAGGACTCTGTTTTGCTATCTGCATAAATGCTGGCAGGGATTTCTTAATGTTATAGCCAAAATCGATAGCTTTGTCTTCATAGATGTCGGAGGCATGGATCACAACATGTCGCGTTGGGGGAATCCTTACAGTCAGTGCGTCTCCCTTTTCCTGTGCCTCTAGGCTCATTTATGCCCATATAGGCGTTGGCAGGCTTCACCGAAATTTTTCCCTCCCGGACGGCTAGCTCTGGATAAAAGACGATGCTACCGTCTAGTTGGACCACATAACAAGGCTCAACAGTAAACTTCTCGGCACAATGCTCTGCGAAGAAACAGTCAATGGTATCCAGTACCACCTTGGCCTTGGTTAGATCCGAGGCTGTTTACTCAATAAGCTAGTTCTTGGTATTAAGCGAGATCTTCGAATGATCACCATTAATGATGGTGGAAAGACAGAAAGTCGATTTACCCTCAGATCTTTTTATATATGCAGAAGAGACTATGCATTGTGGGCAATTTGTGGCAACATCAGTTCCTTCGGAGCGTCTGTTTTCTTTGGCTGGGAAACTCGTAAGGGAAAGAAGAAGCTTGTTACTTCCGGAAAATGTAAATGCTCTAGCGTTTTTGCCAATAATATGAAAAAGTAATGAAATAGAGTTTTAATATAAACATATTTTAGGCGGATTCCGTCTCCTTTAGCCTACGATGCCGCCTTTGACTGCTCGGAATATTTATATGTTTTTATACCTTTAAAGATGGTATGATAATTTTGGCCATATGCTTGTAACGCTCAGAAGGGAGCATCTTCGACCACAATCCTGTTTATTTATCTATCCACCCGTCTGCCTGTCAATCTGCCTGTTTCAATCTCTTCTGTGAGTTTAAAAGCTGCACGGGTATATATAATCTTCGGGTTGAAGAAGTAAGCTTTAGTGAACCTACAAATATAGTTTTTAATTTCTATGAATAAATGTTTATGTTTAAAAACTTCAAATGAAGAATTATAAAATGTTTATAATAAATATAACAAGTGAACACAATGAAAAAGTTCGAACAAGCTAATCCATAATGCATTTTATTCAAAACCTTTCTTTACGAAATACTAAACAGTGCCGATTTCTGTTCAGCTAAATACATATCTGCTTGATTTTGCAGCTGCTAAAACGAAATTGATCTGTAATTTGTAAGTTTACGTGACTTATATCTCTATAAAGATAATGAGAAATCGGCCCATAGTCAAACAAAAACAGAAAATGTATCCAAATGTATTTTTGGCTGACACTGTTTGATAAATGAGTAGACAGCGGTTTTGGCATATTTTGAACCGCATGTCCGATTTAAATTCTGATTGCACGCATCTTATATTTATTGAAAAAGGATCTAGGTCCGCTAAAAACAATATTGCATAAATTGCCCGTGTAATCTCGCCGTTTATCAAATCTTCATAATAATCTTTGGTCTATTTTGCCAATTACGCGATTTCTTTTATAATTTGATCTACACCTCCTTTTTTGGCCAGTAGTTTACAAGCTTCGCAATATGTTTTGGGCAGTTCAATCTACAACTCTTATTTATCAACGTCTGCCCTTTCATTAATAATCAAATGAAAATATGCCAAATTTAGCGTTTTTGGACCAAGCCAAAACCAATTCTCGGTGTCACAGAAATCTCTTTTGGTTGGTTTCAAATCTCTAGTGTTTTGTCAGGAGATTTAGCAAAATTCACCACCCAAACTATTTTGACAAAAAAAATTAGTTTTGGAAATGTAAGCAACATTATTTTTCTGGATATGTTGCATCAAATGAATAAAGTTTTTGATTAGTTTAAAAATTGCAATTTGCGTTTTAATAATAATTCGCAAAACCAACCAAAGTCTTTCGTATTTGTCAAAAGCAGCCACCTCAAGTGGCGCCATCTACAGCTTGGTCGCCATCTATGTAAGAGCCAGCTGACTAATGGCTGGCAAGTTACAGTTCATGAGTGACGCGAACACATTTTTAAATTTCGCATTTTATTTGGGGAGAATATGAAATGAATATATTGTAGCGAATTTTGTGTCCACTGGGACTATATTGTTAAAAAACTGAGACATACATAGTTAAAAAAAAGGAACTATAGTTCAAACACAAAGACTCAGCTCATTCGTTCAATTTAAAGACTAGATTAAATGAACTAGTTCAAAAAAATCGGCACAACTCTATTAGATAGTAATAAACAATGCTTTGCTGAGAATTTTAGAACAATTGCTTGAAACGAGAAGCAAGCGTAATAAAAGTCACTTGGAAGTAATTGTGAATCCTGCAACTTTAAAAAAGTTTTATAAATTGGCTGCAGCAAATTATAATATATATATTTTCCAACTACGTTCCATTCAGGTGTTTTTACGTGGAGCTCTTTTAAAGAACTCTGAATGCAAAAATCTTAAAGAGTTAGTAAAAGGTCGCACATTTTGTAGGTTGAGTTTCATCGCGTCACACAGTCTAGCACTGGATATTTCTATTTTTCTATATGAAATAGATTTCATATAGTGTGAGATCGGAGTTTCTTACAATGTGTACGAACTCAACTAATGTGAAACTGAACTTCCTTAAAAAAATCGTTAACTACTAAATTTAAAGTATGTGCAGCACAACGAACTGTAATTGTAGAATCCTACAGGGATTCTATTGAGGTAACTTGGTCATCGTTCAAATCAAGAAATGCTTTTGATTTACATGAGCAACCTTCATCAGCATTTCATTCTTCATAGTTGCATTCCTTTTCTGCTCTGCAGTTGTGTTTAAAAGTTCTCCTACTTGAACCATATTCGGTCCATAATCGATGGTGATAGTATAAATCTCCGACCACATAAAGTATATATTATATATTTTTGATCAGCATGACGAGCTGAGTTCATATAGCCATGTCCGTCTGTCCGTCCGTCTGTTTCTATGCTACCTCCTCCGTCAGTTTTAAAGCTATCTTTTAGTCTTTTGGTACAAATACGCTGCACATTTGTCGGAACCGGCCGCATCGGATGACAATAGCATATAGCTGCCATAGGAACCATCGGACGAAAATGTAAGTTTAGTGAGAAAAACTTTGATTTCAATGCAAACACCCCCAAACCTCGTATTTATTAGTTTTCTAAGCTTTCACATAATTCCATCAGGTTTTTTTGAAAATCGGCCAACTATATAGTATAACTGCCGTACAAAAGAAACGTCTGAAAAAAATCTGTGCAGAAAAAACTATTTTGATTTCAATGCTATCGCTTCCAAACTTGTTACTGATCAATATTATATGCTATCACCCAATTCTGCCAAGTTTGATTCAAATCGGATGACTATAGCATATAGCTGCCATAGGAACTATCGGTCGAACGAGTAGTATTAGTGAGAAAAACTTTTTTGTTTGCAATATTATTATAATATTAGTTATGAATATTATTGGTTTCCACAATATTTTGGGAAGTTTGGTCAAAATCCGTTTAATATATCGTATAACTGCCATATAACAAACAGACAAGCAAATGGTGTGGCAGCCCTGGCCACCTCTGGTCACACCATTTATCGAGCACCATCCCTGACGCGCCATCCCTGGCGCTCAGTTTCTGGCTTGGCTTCGATTAGCGCGGGTGGCTCCCGCTTCGCTTCGTTTGACTCAACGATAATTGTTAGCTTAAGTTATATACAATAAAGTTAGTTACACATTAAAACATCGTAGCTAAAGTGGTGACCCGCGACGATTGAAAAACGACAAACACGCAACTTCTGCAAGAATTATCTAATGCGTGAAACATTACGACGGTAAATTCACACACACACGCACATACAGTGACGCCGTTGTGGACTTTGTTTGCCACGCGTTGTGGACTTTCGCTTGCCACTCGTTGTGGACTTTCGCTTGCCACGCGTTGTGGGCTTTCGCTTGCCACGCTGAGTTTCTGGCTTGGCTTCGGCCACGCGCGGCACGCGTCTGCATCGCTCCGTTCGACTTGACGATAATTGTTCGCTTAAGTTATATTCAATAAAGTTAGTTACTTATAAAACCTAGTAGCTAAAATGGTCAAAGTAGTGGCGGCATCTATTGCTGAGTTTGGAAAATAACTCAGCAAAGAATGTCCGACGAAAGACATTTAAAACCTTAATTTATATATTTTTTATTTTTTTTTAGCTTTTTTAAGTATTTATTGAATCTTCTCTTAATGAGACTAACAATAATTTTATAAATCTTAATCTAGAAACTATTGTACAACCATCCCCTATTGGAGCTAGTTAATGTTCTGCGGCCCTTTAATTCAGTCGCTGGGTTGGTAGGTCTTTTCTTCGGAGGCGAGAATGCGTTGCTTGCAGGGTGAGAGTATTCGTGCAGTATTCGTGGTGCTCATACGCAGTCCGAATATCTGAAGTTAAACAGTTGACTTGCTCAATGGTCCCGTGATTTGCTCGGAACCCAAATTGATGTGAAGGAATTATATTTTGTGCATGGGTATCAATTTTGCGAAGTAAGATCTTCTCAAATACTTTTGATAAGCAAGGTAGCAAGCTAATGGGTCTATATGATGACGCTTGTGTTTTATCCTTTCCTGGTTTCTGAATCGTTATGATTGTCGATTTCTTCCACTGAATTGGAAAGTATCCACATCGCAGTACGGCATTGAAGATTCTCGAGATGTATGTAATGGCAGGACTTGGAAGTACCATAATCATTTTAGGCGTAATTAGATCATATCCTGGTGCTTTTTTGGGATTGAGTTCTGTTATAACGTTTTTTATTTCAAGCGAATGAACTTTGATTGGGTAAGTCTGTGCGGCAGTGGGAATCAGTGGCAGTGCATATGCATTGGTTGGTGGATTCGGCTGGAAAACATTTCTTAAGTGAAGTGTAAAGACATTTGCCTTTTCTTCGTCGCTGCGGGCCCATTTTCCTCTTTGATCCCTCAAAGGCGTGTCTACCTTTGCAGGTGGCTTTATGCTTGTGTGTGCTCTCCATAGGGGGAATTTGGTGCTTGTAGGCGATAGTTATACTCTGTACCGAAGGTACATAGAGTATATTAAGTTTGTGCAAAAGTATGTAACAGGGAGAAGGAATCGTTTTCGACCCTATAAAGTATATATATTCTTGATAAGCATTAACAGCCGAGTCGATATAGCCATGTCCGTCTGTCCGTCTGTCTGTCTGTCCGTCTGTCTGTCTGTCCGTCTGTCTGTCCGTCCGTATGAACGAAGAGATCTCAGAGATGGTAAGAGATAGAGGTTTGACATATATGGGATATATATTTCATATACTTGCAGGCAGATCAAGTTTATTTTCAATTTTTGCCACGCCCCCTCCCGCCCCCGTAATTCGGAAAAAACTTCATATCTCCTACAGTTTTGAAGATAGATTGTTCGTTCCTTCTAGAGATACCTTGTAAACAATTATCGATTTGCTGAAGGAATGATAAAGATCGGATGAACGATACTCAAGTTATGGGCAAAAAACGGCCACTTAAATACCGCCCACCCCCCCACGAATAAACACAGCAACATACCCTAACCGTTCAACACAGGCAATCTTAGTGCGAGAGAGAGAGAGAGAGAGAGAAAACTTAGAGAGCGCACCGCGTTGTGCGCGGGGTGTTAACTGGCCGTTTGACTCCTGAGCAAATGCGAGTGTAAGGGTACAGAGTATGTTATAGTCGGGCTTTCTTTCTTGTTTTTCGATGTAACGGCTATGGGCTAGCTGCTCCTCAGCTTCGAGTGCTTTGTGAAGTACGCGTTCTGCATGTCTCAGGCGAGTCCTTGCAGCAGGCGACCGATTGCTCTGCCATTCTCTTCTT
>JBAMBO010004539.1:0-106192 GCA_037044535.1 Lordiphosa magnipectinata | reverse complement strand
AGACGCATAACCGGGGCTCAATGGTACATGAGGACGAGAATAATTGAGGAAAACCTTAAAGTCGCTAAGGTGGGCGATGTTATTAACAAGCAGGCCAGAGACTACACAGAAAGACTGACTGCTCACCCAAACCACCTCGCTAGGAAACTACTGCGACCACGAAGGAAACAAGGCCGGAAAAAGAAAAGAAGACTGAAAAGATTCCACCCTAAGGATCTTTCTAAAAGGGAAATCTAAATTTAAAAAACACGCAATCTTAAGCTAAAACAACGAATCTCACTAACAAAACAAAACAGTACAAATATTTTGTAAGAAAGCTCAACTCACAAACCGTAATATACAATAACACGAATATCAATATAGAAGATAACTAAAGCAGGACCAAAATGTATAAGCGCTAAATTAGGTTAAGGAGCCAGAAAAAGGTACCAAAAAACTAATGTTAATAATAAATGCTTTTTTAAAAAAAAAAAAAAAAAAAAAAAAAAATTCATCTGGAGATATTTCCATGGCATACCCTTTGTCAACCAAATTATCAATTTGGGCTTGTATTTTGCCGTACAAATCCGGCTCTTTTTTAATTTTGTTTTTTAGACACTCCATTCGTTTTACAGCATTTGAGAAACTTTCGGGCAGAACCGCATCCT
Source organism: Lordiphosa magnipectinata (assembly GCA_037044535.1). Classification (NCBI taxonomy): domain Eukaryota; kingdom Metazoa; phylum Arthropoda; class Insecta; order Diptera; family Drosophilidae; genus Lordiphosa; species Lordiphosa magnipectinata. The sequence goes on along the minus strand of JBAMBO010004539.1, from coordinate 105,545 downwards.
CGTTGCGCCATAGTAATCCTACTTGATAACGACCATCTACCTTTATACAAGTGTCTTCAAGGATTTTTAATGCTCGTTTGTCCTCAGCTGATTGAAGTTTGTATGGCTGCACTGCATCCAGATTAAAGCTTTCCTTTACAGCTTTATCCAATCTGTCCCAGTTGCATTCACAGTGGTGCATCAAAACGCGGCTGCTAGGATTACTAGATCCCTGAAGTGCCCAGCCCAGCATACATTTTGAAGCGATCGGGTCATTCCATCGTCCCTCGCGTAGCCTACGGGGCACTGCTACTTTCCAATTGTTCGCACCAATCAAGATCATTGGCTTAGCATTATGGTACGTTTTCAATGGCAATTTGCTTAAGTGAGCATATTTTTTCACAAGCTCTGCCATGTTTACAGTCTGCTTGGGCAGTCCAAGTTCGGAGACTGTATGCACGTTATTTAACCAAAGCCTTTTATCGCTGTCAGCTCCAGAGATCTGTATATTCGTACAAATGGATTCGTTTTCTGTTCGGGTAGTGTTGCCTGTCCATTGCAGGCACAAGGGTTCTGGCTCACCACCCAATTTCAAGCTTTTAAATGCAGTTTGATCCATTAGAGTAACAGAGGAGCCTTCATCTAGGAAAGCATATGTATTCAAAATCGTATCTCGCCCGTACAGCTTTACTGGGATGATGCGAAAGAACTGCTCCTTGCTGGCGTTACTGTTTTGATGAGCAGTAAGTATTTCACGCACTGAACCTTTCTTATGGAGCAGTGGATGATGTTCCAAAGTACAACCATCGATTTGACATGCTTTTTTAGAAAAGCATTTGCCTCTATGTCGCCTTAAACATATTGGACATAGATTACGGTCCTCTACAATGCGACTTCTTTTGTCCACTGCAAGCTCGAGGAACCGACGACACCTCGAAATGGTGTGCCCATTGCCATCACACATCACACATGGATGTTTGATATCTGGCGTTGGTTTTCTTTCCTTCGAGTCTGTTTCGGCACTCACATGCGTGTTCAAGCTTATTTTCGAACTCACTCCTGAAACCACAGTAGAGGCAGCCTCAGCAATATTGTACAACCAGTCGCTAAAGGATTTTATTATTGGCTCAGCATCATCTCGTGGATGCATAGCCCAATTTAGCCTCTGTGTTGGTGGAAGCTTATTGACGAGTTCCTTGACAAGCATTGGGTTATTTAAATGATTTTTTAAGCTACAGGCTTCCATTGTTGCGCACACATTGCGAACGGCCAAGGCGAAATCAATCAGCGACTCCAATTTATCTTTATGGACGCTAATTTGTCTAACCTTTTCGACGAGACGCTCAATAATTTGGTCTGGTCGTCCAAAAAAGGTCCTGAGTGTAGCAATGACTTCTGGTACCATCCTTGGGATTATCAACTTATCCCGGACTAAATTATATGCATGGCCTTTAAGACATTTCCGTAGACGAAGCATGTTCTCTACATCCGAAAAGCCCGCCACTTGATTGCTGTTTTCATAGGAGCTGATGAACATTGGCCAATCCTCCGAATTACCAGAAAACGTAGGCAGATCAGGCGGACATATCTGTCTAGCTGCCATTTGAGTCGTGGAGACTCCAAAATATGTTGTCCTCGGTGCTGTATTTGTGCCGCCCTGTTGCTGTGCTAGCAACATATATTTTTGCTCTATATATCTTTGCTCGACCTCGCGCTTTTCTTCAAGCATGGCTAGCAGAAGATTATTTTGTTGACTCTGTTGGGTACTTGGTCCAGCATCCTGTCCCGATTTAGTTTCCGAAGGTGGAGACTTCGAAGCGAGGCCCGAGACATTTTTATTGGTATTTTGCTGCTGAGATGTCGCAGCCGAATTAATAGGCGCAAACTCCAGGCCAAGGAGCTGCCCCTGAGGAATGGCAATCGCTTGCGCATCTTGCGAGTCTGTATTGACTGCACCTGTGCCCAGGCATGGCGGACACAGCCAATTTGAGGCTTCTTTATTTCCGTCCATACCAACACATGCAGAATGGTACCGACTTCCACAATGCGCGCACCGCGACCAGTTCTGATATCCTCTAGTCTTTTTTGATCCCATGCACGCCTTGCATTCGTCCAGATCCTTTTCCAATGGCATACTTATTTTTCCACGTGTCCTACAGCAGAAAGTAAACTGTGCTCTTGACCCGTTGGGGGTATTTTATTTGCTTACGCCAGCTATGCCCCTACTCGCAGCCTCGCAGGATGGTCGAAAAAGCACAAGTTTAAGTCTCACTGCAAGAATCACTTTTCTTGGAAATGTTTCTTTCGTATGATTCAATCAGGAAAAATCAGGAACCGTTGGTACACCTCACACAAGAACTGCTGCTTATTTATCGCCGTTCAAAGAGTTTTTTACATACATATGTACCTATGTATTTTTCGTATACACATCTGGCTTTTCGCTTCGCAGCCTTTTGCACGCATATGAGTATACAATACACCGTATGTATGTATGTGCCTTTTCTTCAAACACGATTGTTATTGCGTATTACGAGAATTTCGTACTCTGATGAAATTCGTTGATCGCATGTGTGAGTGTGTGTGTGCTTACCGCACTTTTATATGTGTCTGTGAGCTTGACGCTCCTTTTGTGTGTATACCGAACTTTAGTTTTTTATGTTATGTGCTCACCGCTCTTTTAGTTTTTTACGTACATATATGTACCTTATGTATTTTTCGTATATCCATTTAGCCTTACGCTGCGTAGCTTACCGCATACATATGTATATACAATGCACAAGTCGTACATATAAAGCGCACCTTTGAGCTTGTCGCACTTAATTTTCACATACACTAATGTTCTTTTTTAAAGAACGTTCTTTTTTAAAGAAATGTTGAGACGAAGTGTACATACGCTTTTTAAGAGCACTGTCTTTATTTAATCACTTAAACTTAGTTACATACTATAATTCATGAGAGATAGTTAAAGGCGCTAACGAGGCGCGGATAGGTGTATTTAGTTAAAGGCGCTAACGAGGCGCGGATAGGTAAAGCGACTAAAGCCACGCGATTAACAAATAAGCGAGCGAGCGAGCGGTTAGCGAGCGCTTTAAAAAAGAACGTGTTCTTCTCTCCAATGATTTTTCCCGACTGACGCTGCGGAGTTGCCGCTGTCAGCCTCTTAAAATATATACATTAATGCTGGCAATGCCGAAGATCATCGACCGCCGCCACATAGCCGTTGGAGTTTGAATTTAAAAATTGTCGGTTGGAGTTAGCTCTGCATTTCGGCGGCAACAATTATATTTGGGGGCAAATGAACTGGTACAGAGTATGCTATAGTCGGGCTTGACCGACTTTCTCAATTGTTTTGTTTTTAATATTACAATATATATATTATATATCGTCCTTAAACTCGTCCATTTTTAATATTATATGCTTTCAAACAGATTTGCAAATTTTGCTGCCATATTTATAGCTGCCAAAGGATCGATCGGTCAGAAAATGGGTCTTAGTGAAAAGTAAGTAAATCGTTCTTAAGGTTGGTTAAGATTAATACTAAACGCTTTGAAACTAATTTGAAAAATTGACCGACATCGGGTGACTATATCTTATGGTTGCCATAGGACCGATCGGTCGAAAATGAGTCTATGTAAGAAATTTTTGTTTGTTTTTAATGTTTGCGTCCTTAAACTCGCTGATTACTAATTTTATATGCTTTCAAATAGATTCGCAAAATGTGGTCGAAATCGGACGACTATATCTCAAGGCTTCTTAGTGAGAAAATTGTTTTTTCAATCTTTCTTAAACTCGGTGATTGTTAATTTGATATGTGTTCAAAAAGATTCGCGAAATTTGGTCGAAATTAGATGTTTATCTATCGGAAAATGGGTTTTAGTTAGAAAAATTTTTGATTTTTATGTAAGCGTTCTTTAACCGTGACATTTCAAAAACAGCATTTGCAAGGGTGTAAAAACTTCGGCACAGACGATGCTAGCTTGACCTTCTCTATTTTGTTTCTTTTGATAAGCAACTTACTATGTAATGAAAAGTTTCCCTAAAAATGAATTTCAAAGAAAAAACTTTCTTAGAAACTTTTTGAAAAAATCGAGCAAAAACACCAAAGTTATTAAACAATTTTGCAAGCAGCGCTGCCTGCGCAGGACGCGTGTGAGCGCGCGTGTGCGCTCGTATGTGTGTATGCGTTTGTGTATGTGAGTGTGTTTGTATGTGTGTCTCAATTGAACAGGGTATTTTGTGGTCGGAAAACTCGACTACAGAGCTCTTACTTGTTTTATCTTAATTTGAGGGTAATTTCGACTTTGATTTTAGAAAATATTTGTTAAAAATCCGTCAGTGTGTCTGTTTGAACGCCGATCTCAGAGAGTAGAAGAGCTAGAGCAACCAAATTTGAAATGTTGACTCCTATTGTCTGCACGCAGATCAAGCTTATTTCAAATTTTTGCCACGCCCACCTCAGCCCCCACAATAAAAAATGTTGAATAACTTCCACAATTTTTAAGATATCGATCTCAAATTTGTAACGTACATTAATATTTTCAATATCTATAAACCCTCCTATATCAAGATCGGATGATAAATAGCCGAGTTAAAAATGTTGCATACTTTTCGGTTGTCACACCTCAGGCTTATACGAAGGCTCTCGTTATTTTTATGCGCGGTTCGTATACGGAAAGGTTGGATACCTCCAATTATGCTGTGATGTGCGACAGATTTAGGGTGTCAGACAGAGTTGCTGCGTGTTTGACTACGTCACTTTTTAAAGATGTAGGTTTCAAAGACGACACTGCACAGTGGTTGCTCCCATAGGCCAAAAATAAAAAAGTCAAAGTTAAAATTTTGACTTTAAATGCATCAACACTTTTTCATAATTGGTCTAGCTATTAAACTGTATACTTGTTTTTGTTTTGTTCTAACTGTCCTCTTCAAGAATAGCATCAAAAGAGACAGCATAAAATTATTTTGGTATTGCAGCGTGAGCAACTTGCAAGTAGAGCTCTCACTAAAAAAGTTAAAAAAACATTAAAAACAAAGTTATTGTGCGATGGAAGGGATTATTATTATAAATAAAGGTATTAACAATATTTGTACAATAAAAAATATATGTACTTCCCGCTATGTGTTGTGTAAATCGTTATTGTGTTAAGTACGATATTGTGGACGTTCTGTGTTTGTCTTTGCTGTGTTTCGTTAGAGTTTTAGTTATGACCGTCATCTCACGTCTCAATAATTCTGTTTGTATATTATTTATTAACATTTTAAGATTATGTGGTGTTAATTTCAAGTGCCCATAGGTGCCCGGGCTCTTGCTTTATTCAAAAAGGTAACCTAACCTCAACTTTAAAAAAGCACATGTGGCTTGCGAAAAAAATGCAAGAAGCGTGCTAGACAAAGACAAAAGATAGAGAACGACTAATTTGTATGTATGTGTGTTATTAGTGTAAAGAAAAGAGACGAAGTGTAGTGTCCGACTACTACAAGTGTTTTTTTTTTTGTTGTTTATTGTTGTTGTTGTGGTGTTTTGTTGTTCTTGCTTTTATTTTATGTTTTGTGTTTATTTTCGGTTTTTCCATGCTAATAGCTCATTATTTTCATAGGGACAACATATGAATGCCAATTTTCTCGATTAGCTGCTTTTGATATATGGTGTGGAAGAGCAGGTTCACTCAAAGAAAAAAGTGATAATGCACAGGATGCCATTTTCAAACATGCCAATCATTTGGGTTATCAGCTGGACCAGGATGAGTTGAACAAATGCATAAATAACGTTTTCACAAAGTTTTCAAAGTTTTGGAACAAGTGCAAGCGTACACGTTTAAACGTTTTGAAGAGCCATTCTGATTGGCTGGCTATAATCGAATCCATTTCTGCGAAACAATGCGATGTGCAACAAACAAACTCGAATTTGGCTCGTGGTCGTCCAAAGAAAGATTTTGCGGAGTGTTCAAAAAGGACGAAGCGTCGACGAATAGCCGAGGTCGCAAAACATGATGAGTCTGCAGCTTCTGTTTTGCGCTCATCCGATTTTCCACCGATCCTAAAGTCATCCGAACCAAATATTGAAAAGGTTTTATCGCTTTTAATGGACACTGGAATCACGAAACACCAATACTTGCTTATTCGTGAATTCATAAATAGTGAAGCTTCATGCAATATATTGCCAAGCTATGAGAAAATTCTCAAATTTAAGACTTCAAGATATCCAAAAGACATAACAATAGCTGAAACATATGCAGAAGTCGAGCTGCAGAGTCTACTAGACAACACAGCTTTAAGTATTTTACAGCTCCAAAAAACTGTAATTGAAAATTGTCTTGATGGCACAGAGGACACATTAAAATTAATTGGAAAATGGGGTTTTGATGGCAGTACTGGGCACAGTGAATACAAGCAAAAGTTTTCAAACTGTAATGACGATGATAGATGTCTATTTGTAACATCGTACGTCCCACTTCAGCTAATAACTGAAAGTAACTCCAAAATAATATGGAAAAATCCTAGACCATCATCTACACGATATTGTAGGCCAATCAGACTTCAATTTAAAAAGGAGACAGCCACACTATCCGTTGAAGAAGAACTCTACTTCAAAAATAAAATAGACAACTTAATGCCAACCGAATTTCAAATTCCCGATAAAAAATTATTAATAAATTATGGCCTGCAACTTACTATGGTAGATGGTAAAGTGTGCAACGCGTTAAGCAATACGTCGTCTATGAAATGCTTTATTTGCGGTGCAAAACCCACCGAAATGAATGATTTGGAAAAATGTCTTAAAAAAAAAGTTGATGAAAAGTATTTTGAATTTGGCTTATCACCACTTCATTCTTACATACGCTTTTTTGAGTACTTTTTGCACATTTCATATAAGTTGGAAACAAAAATGTGGCAAGCAAGATCAGCAGAACAAAAGCTTAATGTACTGCAAAGAAAAGAACGAGTCCAAGCGGAGTTTCGCGATAAAATGGGAATAATTGTTGATAAGCCAAGAGACGGAGGCAGAGGAACTTCCAACGATGGAAATACAGCCAGAACATTTTTTGGTAACCCGAGTTTGGCATCTGATATTACAGGCATTGATGAAGAAGTAATAACCCGATGCGCAACGATATTGCAAGCCTTAGCATCAGGATATTCCATTAATGCTACAAAATTCGAAAGCTATGCGTTGGATACTGCTAAGCAGTTGATAAAAATATATCCATGGTACTATCTTCCAGCAACAGTGCATAAAATTTTAATTCACGGTGCGAAAGTGATAGAGCATGCGTTGCTGTCAATTGGAGAGCTCTCAGAAGAAGCTGCGGAGTCGAACAACAAAGAAATAAAGAAGTGCCGGCTGCAACATACTCGGAAGATGTCTCGCATATTGACAAATACAGATTTAATTAATACACTTCTGTTGCGTTCAGATCCTTTTATAACAAGTCAAAGAAAACTACCAAAGAAAGACAAATCTAAATTTTTTTTCCTCTACATTTGATTTATTAGAAGATATTTGTTAATCTTTTTTCCACTCAAATTAAAATCATTTAAATTTTATTTTTTATGATTTAAATACATTTATTCTTAAATATGATTGAAAAAACTAGAGAACCTCATTTGTTTATATTTCGAAAAGCTTGTGGGGAGGGGGAGAGCAGTTACACTTTCACAAATTTATACTGAAGATAATTTAAATATACATATATTGGATGCTAATAATGAAATTTTTGCACTGTAACTCCACTGGAAGTATTTTTGCGCACCATCGCCATATAAGCCATACTAAGGTGCTATGTGAGCTATAGGTATTTTTGGTAAAAATTTCATAACGATATCTCAACGGGAAATATTTATGGCCGCGGCTCCATACAAGCCCAACCACTGTGCAATGGGGATCTTATTGTTATGGACAAATGTAAAGTTGCGCGAAAAAAGACAAAAGTTAGAATTCGAATTTTTGGATTATTATACTTTAATTCCATTTTGGCTAGTACATAAATGCATTAATTTATTAAATATAATCCGTTATATTTTTTTGAACATATTTTTTTTGTACTAAGCACCAGCAAATTTTCTTCTAAACGAGAAAGTGTGGAGGCTTCATCCCACTTATATTCTCTAGCCATCATTTCCAATGATTTAATAGCGCAAAATCCATCTTTAATTGATGGTAACTGTAAATCATCCAATTTTTATTATTATTATTATTTGAAATAATTGGTACACAATTGCAAATTGTGGCCAATTTAAATGCCATAGCAACTTAGGCCTTAGGCTGGTAATACATAGGTCATTAATATATATATTAGGTAAGTGCTTATATTTAAGTTTGTAGGTTTTTGTACTCTTAAAAAATTATTGCTTACAGAAAATATGTACATTGGTATGGGGCTTATATGTAAGTAAATTTAGTGTTACATGTTTGATTTTTTTATTTTTTTATATGTCGTGGTAAAGGTTTATGGACTTGAGGAAATTTATCATTTGTGAGGAGTTGTGGTATGAGAATAGTTCTTGTGGGGATTGACCTAGGTATAGGGTTCTTTGGGTTTGGAATTTGGGGCATTCTAAAATTATATGAACCATAGTTAAGGCAGTGTTGCAGAATTGGCAGTTGGGTGCTGCACTCTTCTCTATAATGTGCTTATGGGTAGCTAGGGTATGACCTAGGCGTATTCTTGAGAATTTAATTGCGTCGAGACGCGAGTGTGTAGTTTCGTAGTTTTTATTCTCTTGAGGGTTTGTTCCATTCGGATTGATTGTTTTGTAGTGCTGCGAAGTGTTCGTGAAAATGGTGCTCTTGTTATTAAGACAGATTTTTTTCATGTATTTTCGTAGGTCGAGTGAATTTAGGTTGCTTTCTATAGTAAGGGGAAAAATGTGGGCGTTTTTTGCTGCTCGATCAGCCATTTCGTTCCCTGGGATGTTGCAGTGCCCGGGTACCCATATTAAAATAAATTTGTTGGTTTTGACGTGAGCTATGTTTCTAATTGCAGTGGGGTAGAAGTCAGTATTGTTGTAGTTGGCTATTGCTTTTAGAGCGGATAGGGAGTCTGTGCATATAGCAAATTTTCCGCTTTTATTGCTTCCGAATTTGCAGGCAGTCAGAATGGCTGCGATTTCTGCCGTGAGAATTGAAGAGAAGTTGGGGAGTAATTGTAATGAAATTATACGGTTCACGGTGGTAACGCTATAGGATATGCCTGAGCATGACTTGGAACCGTCGGTAAATAAAAAGTTGTGGTCTTTGAGGGAGTCCTGAATTTCTAAAAATTTGGATTGGTATATTTCAGGGGGAGTTTCAGTTTTTAGGCTGGTATGTAGTGATGTTATAATGCGGGGGGTCCTGATGACCCAGGGGGGAGTAGAGTGTCTTTTGATGTTGAGGGGCGATATTGGTAAGTTGTCTATCTTGCAGAGGTTTATTGTGTTGTGTAAAGCTGAAGGAAGTCTGGGGGTCTTTTTTGATTTAATGATTTTTTTGTAAATGTGTTCTATTGGAGAATGCCTGGAGTTTAGGATGATAGTGGAGTTTTTGTAAATGGCTTGGGTAGTCCTGATTTCTATTGGCATTAGGTTGGCTTCGTATAGAAGGTTATGAATTGGGGTGGTGCGTAATGCGCCAAATGCCAGTCTAAGTGCTGAGTAATATAGTGTCCTCAGTTTACTTATAGTAGATTTGGGTGAGTTTCCGTAGAAGTGAAGGCAGAAATCTATTTTGGACATAATGATGGAGTTGATGACTTTTATTATAGAGTTGGTGCTGCAGTTATATTTGTAACTTGAGAGGCATTTGATGATTTTGAGTCTTTTTGAGAGTTGTAGTGAAAGATTTTCTATGTGTTTGTTCCACTTGTATCGACTATCTATAGTAAGCCCAAGAATTTTAAGGGATTTCACCGTTTCAAATGAAAATAAGTTGGATTGAAGTTGGAACGTGCAGTGCATTTTGCGGCAGATATGGAGGTGTTTGCATTTTGGGATGGATAGTGAGGCACCTGAGTAGTCGCACCATGAGGTGATATCTGTGAAAAGGTCGTTGATGTTGAGAGAAAAAGTGTTTTTGTGAATTTTTTTGACTATAGTATAGTCGTCAGCGTAGGCTGTAAACTCAAACGATTTGTGTCTGGAAATAATTTTGTTTAATTTGTTGTATGCAATAGCGAAAAGTATGACAGATAGTGGGGATCCCTGTGGTATTCCATTTTCTAGTGGTTTTGATGATGAGTAGGTGCTTGTGACTTGCACGGATATTTTTCTGTGAGCGAGGAAACTTGTTATGTAGTTGAGAATTTTATGGCCTATTTTCCAGTTTTTGAGCTCGTCGGTGATTGTGTGGATGCCTATTCTATCGAACGCCTTAGCAAAGTCAAGTGAAAGTATAGATAAATGATTTTTTGTGGAGAGGGCTGAGGTAGTCTGATAGTCTATTGTAGCTAGAGCGTCAGATACCGATTTCCCTTTTCTAAAACCCATTTGGCGACTGTCTAGGTACTTGCAGTTTGAAGCAAGCCACCATAGTCGGTTAGATGTTATTTTGTCCATTAGTTTTGCCATGCATGGGTTAAGGGAGATCGGTCTGTAGGAGTTAAGAGAGGTTTTGTCTGCGTTTGGTTTAAGAACGGGTATGATAGTGCTGGTCTTGAATTGCTGTGGTATGTAATTATCGAGTATATTGTTAAATAGTTCAAGAATACGAAGGGTAACTGATAATGGTAGGTGCTGAAGCATTTGGTAGGTGATGCGGTCACGGCCGGGGCATTTTCCTTTTAACTTTTTAAGAGCGGACTTTAGTTCGATTAGGGTTATTTTGTTTTCTAGGTGCATTGCATCGGGGGAGGGAGTATAAGAAGAGACTGAAGTTGTTTGTTGCTTGTGTTGTATAAAGGTGTTTGAGAAGTTAGAGTCGCGCGATAAGTTGGACCAGTGTTCGCATAAATTTTCTGCAATTTCAATTGGGTCTGTGGTTACTTGTGTTGGATTATTTAAGTCGGCAATGCAGTGAATACTGTGGCGGGTTTTTAATCCGCAGAATCTGTTTATATTGGACCAGATCTGGGATATGGGTGTGTTTGGGTTAATTTCGGATGTAAAAATTAATGTAGATTGTCGTTTTTTTATTTTAATCTCTCGTTTCAGAAGAGCGTTTGCTCTTTTGTAGCTTAGGATGTTTTCTTGGGTAATTGTGTTTTTAAGTTTTTTCCATTTCTCGAGTTTCTTATTTTTTAGTTTCTGCAGCGTAATATCCCACCATGGGACGTTGTGTTTAAAGTGTTTTTTGGGGGAGGTTTGTGGGATGGCCTGGTTTGCGCTTTGTAGTATAATTTTTGTAATGTTTGCCGTTTCTTGGTTAATATTAAGGCTATGAGGTCTATCGGCATTGAACTTTTGTGTTAGTTCGCTAAATAGTAGCCAGTTAGCTTTGTTTGTATGGAATTTTGGTTTTTGTTCTGTGAAGTTTTTGTTGTGTTGTTCGAAAAGGTCTATGTGGATTGGAAAATGATCGCTGCCTGATAAGGAGGGGTCTGTCCTCCATTTTGCGTAGATAGATAGTTCGGGGGATGCAAGGGATAGATCAACATGGGTGAAAGTGTGGTGTGTTGAAAAGTGTGTTGGTGAGCCGTCGTTGAGAGTAGTTAAAGAAGATTGATTGATGAATTTGAAGATTGTGTTTCCGCGTAAATTGTTCGTCTGCGATCCCCAGCTCGTATGCCAGCTGTTGAAATCTCCGACGATTAGAATAGGGTGTGGGAGGTTGTTGAATATATTTTTGAGGTGGTTGATGCTGAATTTTGTATTTGGGGGTATGTATGTGGAGATGACGATGAATTTTATTTTCGAATGGATGAGAGTAGCAACTGAGTCAAAGTCGTTGTTAAGAGGGAAGGGTTCTTGTTGAATGGAATTATGAACTAACAAGGCAGTGCCTCCATAGGAGTTTGTGGACAAGTTTTCGTGATAAGCAGTATAGTTAATTGGGGTGGGGTAAATGTGATGGGAGTGAAGGTGCGTCTCTTGGAGACATATGATTTTTGGTGATTTTTCTTTGACAAGTACTTGTAACTGATCATAATTGTTGTTATATCCGTTTATGTTCCACTGTAAAATTTTTAAAGACATGATGGCTAAAGAAGGGTTTAGATAATGGCGTTTGGGGCGTGGTTTGGGGTTAGGTATGGATAATCACATTATAAGTTTGGGGCTGCTATACAGGTCGGCAAACCATGTAGCCAGCTCCAAAGTTTGTGCTAAGTTCGACTGGGCTGCAAAGTATTTTAACCATAGTATGTCGTAATGTTGGTAGTTTGAAGTATTGCCGTGAGTTCGAAAGACCAACAAGACGTGTGCGCTTGGCTAAGATAGGTTGCAGCCCAGACGGGGAGTAGTTTTTTTTTTTTTTTTTTTTATTTCACATTGTTAATTTTGGGTTTGTTAGGTTGTTTGGGCTTAAATGTTGATTTTAATGTGTTGCTATTCTTATGGTAGATTGTGATTTTTGGGTCAGTTATGGTTGTTGACTGTGTTTCTTTTTCGGAGGAGGAGCACTTGGAAAGGTCCATTTCCATATCGCTGACGGGGGATTGGTGAATGTCTGTGCACTCCCCTTTGTGAGGATTGTCAGGTGCGGTTGACTGCAGGTCAGAGTAGTCTCGAAGTTGGGTATGGCGAGCATTGATGGAGTCTGGTGAATAGTTTGGTTGGTTTCCGCGGACGGCTGAAGAGAAGGATGAGGCTAGATTACGTCTTTCGTTGTATAGTGATATGGCGTTTTTCATAGTGGTATTTTCAATAATCTTGATGGCCAGTATCTCTTTGTTTTTTATAAACGATGGGCATCTGCGATCGAGTGAATTGTGCTGGTAGTTTTTAAGGCCGTTTTCCTTACAGTTGATGCAGCAGTGGAGGTTGTTGCAGGGTTCTAGTGATTCAGGGTCAATGTGGGCTGAGTTGCCGCAGTGTACGCAGAGTGTGTCACTTCTGCAAGCTTTTGTTGGGTGTCCTAGTCTGCCGCAGTTTTTGCATCGCAGTGGCTGGGGAATGTATGGACGTATGGAGACTTTTTGGTAGCCAATTGATAGGTCTTCTGGTAGTTGTGCAGTGCAGAAGGTGATGATTATAAGGCCGGTTTCTTTTAGGGTGTTTGTTTCATTGTCTTTTTTGAGAATTTTTTTGCATTCAATAACGTGTTGCTTTTTTAGCTCGTTGGTTATCTCTTTATAATGAACAATCGCTCCAGAATAACCGGAAAGCAGATCATGTCAAGAGGAACTTAGTTTCGGAGAAGCGCGTCGTTCGGGAACATCGGAAACGGCCAGCAAAACAGCCTGGGGGGGGTTCTTTTCCTTTCTCTTCACTTTCTCCTGACGTACATATTTATTTGATGTATCCCTAGCCAATAAATATTTAGAAAGAATAGACGATAGAATTTAAGAAAGAGTATAGAAGGAGCAGGAGTACCCTCTAACATGTCTTCGAAGTGTTGCTAAGATGTTGCGGCAACACGGCGTCTTTACCCACCCTACCTTTGAGTTCTCCTGTTTGCCGAAGTTATTTGGAGAACTCCCTAGAACGTAGTTACACCCTCATCTTACATCCAGGAAACAACAACAAAACTTTAGCTTTCCATATTTAATTCACAATGATTCAATTAAAGATATTATAAATGGGAGTTTCGCCACGAGAATGCATTTTCTTGAGCTTTTACTTTAATTTAGATTTAGAAATTAGCGAAATTTAAAGTAGGCATAGTTTAATTGCGATAAAAAGAGCTTATAATGGAAGGGATTATATTAAATAGGCATTTGCTTTTCTTCTTAACTTCAAGCCTTTACCGAATAAAGAGAATGTGCAATATTATACGATAATTATTTTGTTTTGTTTAACAAAAAGAAAACTTCATTGTTAGGGCATAATTATTTTTAGATGTAGCTAATTAGAATTTAGGTTCGCTTGCATTTCATTTTAGCTTTCGTAACTTTTCTTATTCAATTATCATTATATCGAAAATAAAATTATTAATTCAAGTTCAAGGTCTCAAGTCGTCGTAAGATTCAAGCAACTCAACACAACTCAAAGGGTATCAGCACATCAGCTGTCATGTTTGGTTGACCCAATTACAAAACTCACTCAAAATAACCAAAACGGAGTGCAATGAACAGCGAATCTCATTTATCAAACTTCTGTCAGCTTTTCACTCATTTTTTTGTTAATTGCACTCTCGCTCTTTCCAAGCATACACACAAAAGAGATCCATAAGTCACTCAATGCTATTCACTCAATTTTGTTACTGTTGCTTGTGGTTTTCTGTTTGTTGTTGTTGTTGAATTTCGCGAACGCACTTAGAATTTTTGGTAGGTTTGTTTTTGTTTTTTCATTTTTCTTGCATAGCACTCATTTGATCAATATTTAATAACAGCGTTTAGACCGACGATCGGTTTTCACTCACCCAGACATACTGCAACGTCGATGGAGGCCTCCTCGATGATGGTTGATATGAGTTTAGGGCTAAAGATGGATTTTTAAAAGATGAATCAAAAGGAGTGTGCTTGACGAAAAACAAAACCAAAAGCAAGAGTTTACAAAACCAACTTGAGTATGTGGTGCCAGCAAGGGCTCGATTGTGCTTTCAATGCTTTTACTTTTTACTCAATCTAATTTGCACATGCTCATTATTCGCGACACTGACTCGAATTCGTTAGTTCTGGCTTTTTCTTTTGACTCGACGTAATGAATTTATGGGACTGGGAGAGATTAGTGATGAATTTACAGTTTTCTGCTTGTGTAAGCCAATCTGACTTGTTTGGTCAATCACTTTGCTTCACTTTATAGGTGCGGGCGACCTGGACTCGCTGATGAAAAGATGTTGGTTGGTGATTAATGCTGCGCCCGCTGCTTTGAGTGACTTTTCTCGACGAATTGGAGGCTGGAGTCTCTATACAATTTCTGCCTGCGACGCAGGGATGACTTCACCTGAGACTGATCAATATGGCTACACGGGGAAAGAAAAGAAATTGGCTGAATGCAGCGAATGCTTTTCTACTATTGAGAGAAGCTTACCTTTCAATCCAAACACGCTGAGCCGAATTTATTTTCACAATTAAAACAGAGCTTGGCCTATTTTTCTCCGTATATATATACTCGCAGGGGCCCGAGTAAAAAACCTTTTTGGCTTTGCCATAGACTAGCGCACTCTCAAAGGGCCCCAGAACAAGAATAATTTCCCGTCTCGCTCTTAAATGGTTGTGAGTCTATTTCCGAAAATATGTTGCAGATCAGGCAGAAACTGGCTTGCTCTATACGCAAATGAGGTTGAACTGTAAAAATCAGTCAGGATGCCTTTAAAATCAATAGATTAGTCAAGTCCATATGCCATAGAAAACGATGACAATTACCTTGACGTCTACTCAGTAGCAACTTGAAAACGGAAAAGAAGGCAAATTCTCTCCAGTTCTTTTTTTATACGCACTTAAATCTCTACACACAGGCCGCCATTAAAATTCTTCGCTCTTGCTTTAAAGAGAACAACCGTTATGATGTTGGCGTTGCCACTAATAGAGTTGCCGATGATGTTTGGGGCGGGAATTTCAAAATGAAATTTAAACGGTCATTACAAGACATAGCATGATTTCTCACTTGATTTCCTTAATTATTACTTATATACCCTTTGTCTTTGGTCTTTTTTCCAATTCAATGATTCGTTACTCCTAGTAAAATGATCGGTAATATACCGAGCAATGCTCAAAAAAAGAAAAAAATTTCCTGGATGGACCGTGAATTATGAAGAACTATCATGCAAAATAGTCGCGGAAGTTAGTTACTGATAACTAAAGTCCAAACTAAAGTAAAAGCTAAAGTCCAAGGCCTAACTAAAATACAAACTAATGTCTATCTCCAAACTAAGGTCCAAGTCCAAACTAAAGTCCAAGTCCAAACTAAAATTTAAACTAAAGTCCGTCGCTATTTTTATGCATCAAAATTCTTCTTAATTCGCGATCAATCGAAGGGAATTTTTATTTTTAAAATTTTCTGAGAGAACATCCACATCCACATTCCTATACTGACAATTTCCGACAAAATGCGTTGAACAATTTTATGTATGGAGTCCGTCCGTCCGTATGAACGAAGAGATCTCAGAGACGGTAAGAGATATAGGTTTGACATGTATGGGACATATATTTCTTATACTTGCATGCAGATCAAGTTTATTTTCAATTTTAGCCACGCCCCGGCAATTTCGTCATATCTCCCACAATTTTATAGATAGATGGTTCGTACCTTTTACGCGTATTTAGTAATCAGTATTTTTTATCGATCCGACTATAAAAATCGGATGAACGATAGTCGAGTTATAAGGAAAACAAACAATTATGATGGGTAGCACTGGTCGCAACTGCGATGGGCAGCTCTTAAAACACTATGGATTTTTTGCGACTTCTAACTTTTTTGTTTCTTCTAACTTAAATTGATCAGATATATACAAACTTTTGGGTACTGAGTAGTGTTGTGAAAACATCGAAAGTGGATACCATCGATAGTTTGAACATCCATAGTATTGCACTAGTATCGAAAGTACTATCGAAAAAATTTATTCACAAATTTGTCCATGGTCCGTTATCCGAACTTCTGCCACCAACAATCTAAATTAAAATGTTATCAAATATATAAATATGACAACTTGAATTAACTAAAATTTTACTCTTATCTTGTTACAATGTGAAGTTTCTAGAAATGCGCAATTTTCTGCTCCGATACCTCGATGGTATCGATGTCTTCAAAACACTAGTACAGAGTATGTTATAGTTCGTGCCTGACCGACTTTCTTTCTTGTTTTTAATACTGTGTACCAAAAGTACACAGAGTATATTGAGTTTGTGCAAAAGTATGTAACAGTGAGAAGGAATCAATATTCCGACCCTATAAAGTATATATATTCTTGATCGCCAGTTTAAAGTCGCCAGAAAAGCCCGCGAAATTTAAGTGCGAAACGTTGAAACCAAAGGGAACACAAGGCAGATCAAGGACGGCCCAGAGAAACCCGAGGACTTGATCTAGTGAAAAACATTTAATACTTCGCCACAGCAGTCTTAACCTTCGATATACTCGTTACTAATGGAAAGAAATGTTTAATAGCCTTCCTGTGTTCCTCAGGGGGGACAACCGAAAAGTATGCAACATTTTTGAACTCGGCTGCTAATCATCCGATCTTGATGAAAATTTCAGGGCTTATAGATATTGCGAATATAAATGTAAGTTTTAAGTTTGAGATCGATATTTTAAAAATTGTGGAAGCTATTCAACATTTTTATACTCTGTACCTAAGGTACATAGAGTATATTAAGTTTGTGCAAAAGTATGTAACAGGGAGAAGGAATCGTTTCCGACCCTATAAAGTATATATATTCTTGATCAGCATCAACAGCCGAGTCGATATAGCCATGTCTGTCCGTCTGTCTGTCTGTCTGTCCGTCCGTCCGTATGAACGAAGAGATCTCAGAGATGGTAAGAGATAGAGGTTTGACATGTATGGGACATATATTTCTTATACTTGCAGGCAGATCAAGTTTATTTTCAATTTTTTACACGCACCCTCCCTCCCCCGCAATTTGGAAAAAACGTGTATCTTCCACAGTTTTGATGATAGATGGTTCGTACTTTCTAGAGATATCTAGTAATCAAAATTATTTATCGATTTGCTGAAAGAATGATAAAGATCGGATGAACGATACTCCAGTTATGAGCAAAAAATGGACAGTTAACACCTACCACCCCCCCACCCATAACCACAGCAACATGCCATAACCGTCCAGCAGAGGCAATCTTAGTACGAGAGAGAGAAACTTAGAGAGCGCACCGCGTTGTGCGCTCTAATAGTTTCTCTCTCACTAAGATTGCTTCTCTTAAAGTGTCTTGTTATGGGTGCGGTGGTTGGGAGGTGTTAACTGGCGGTTTGACTCGTGAGCAAATGCGTGTGTAAGGGTGCAGAGTATGTTATAGTCGGGCTTGACCGACTTTCTTTCTTGTTTATTGTGGGGACGGGGGTGGGCGTGTCAAAAATTTGAAATAAGCTTGATCTGCGATTCTTCCTGGCGCTAAGAAAGCGATTCTTCCTAGAGATAAGAAAACGATTCTTCCTGGCGATAAAAAAAAGTATATTCTGGAGATAGTAAATCGTTTCTTCCTGAAAATATGAATGAGTGATTGAGTCTCTTATGTGGGAGGATAAGATTTTTTATTTTTATTATTCCGAAAAACAACCAATTAAACAAACTTATATTTTTTTATTACAAATTTTTACTTACTCTGTTGGGATTCGAACTCGTGGCCGTTGAACTGAAACACGCTTGGAACGACGCCTTAAACGGCTGCGCCACGCCGCACGTCTAAAGCAACGCATCTTATGTGTTACTTACATTGAATAAAATTTACTTGTATTGAAAACATACACCAATTTTTGCTTTCTTGTAATTCTCAAAAACGAATTCCTCACTCAGCCCATATAAATAGTGAAATTGATATTTGCGACGAGAACCGCATTCATATCTTCAAGGCGATATTTTAGCGATATATCGCCAATTTACCGATTGGACGAAAAAAAAGCGATACCAAATATCGCTTATTTATCCCTTGTATGTTAAGAATGCGATACCCTATGTATCCTGTTTGTGTTAATCGCCAAACATCAGAAAACTCTCCCCTCAAACTATCGCCAAACTCTCTTTTTGACCCGACAAAATGTTTGCAGGGGAGTAACGAGTATAAAAATACAGAAAGCATATCAAGAAGCGGATAAAACTCGCACACATCTCAACTCAAATACTGGGTTCTGAGAAAAGCTCTAAAGCTCACAAAAAGCTGTCTAAAAGCCGCGAACTAGGTTCAACTTGGCACGTATTTTTATTGGAGCATACTTCTAAACGGAAATTTTGACTTAATTAATGCCAATAACACATGGCAACTAAATTAGACTTTTTCCAGTATATTGAAGGATTGGTGATGATTCTAGATGATTTCGTATGCTAAACACGAATCTGTTTTCAGAAATGGTCCTTCTGCAAAAACATCCTGTTTTGACTCTTTTCAGACGCGTTTTGTGGACAACCTATACTTCTGTTTTGACTTTCTTTGATATCAGAAATAACTTCTCCTTAACTTTGAAATAAACTATCCCAAACATTTCTACGATTTTGTTCAATGAAGATTTACCATTTTTAGTAATTCGACAATGTTCTGCGTGCAGACAATAGGAGGTGTTCATACAGACAGACAGACGGACGGACAGACGGACATGGCTATATCGACTCGGCTGTTGATGCTGATCAAGAATATATATACTTTATATGGTCGGAAATGATTCCTTCTGCCTGTTACATACATTTGCACGACTTTAGTGTATACCCTTTTACTCTACAACTAACGGGTATAAAAACAGGTCACTCAACCCCATATACATAGAAATAAATAAACTTTAATTCTCAATGCATGAATAAATTGAAATATTGTGATCCACCTAAAGATTATGATCCCCTTCTTTGTCTTCTCATATTCAATTGATTACCGACGCTGCCAAGCTGCCAAAGCTGAGAGCGAGAATTGTTCTCATTTTTTGCTCGCGTTTTCGCTTATGGCTCCCCGCACTTCCCTCGCTCACTAGTTCGAAGTCGAGATCAATTGTCGTCTCGAATTCGAGCAGTTTTCGTCTAAAAAAATCAAGAAGAAAAAATTTAAATTGAAGCCGATTTGAGTCTCGCCGATTCGTGCTAGATTTCTCTGGGTGTACGTATATCAGAGGCTAAGATCAGCTAATGGAGTATAATTGGTTTTACATAGCGCTATCTCTGATTTGCGGCCTTGTGGGAATTTTGTGAATTTGACTTGTCTTGATGATTATTTAAAGCCATTTGAATCAAATTGAAAAGTGAAGAATGAACTAACGTAAAGTAAATGCAAATGCTTTAGTCAAAAATGAAATAATATAATATAATAATATATAATAACAAAAAAGTCTTGCGGTATTTCCGCAAGCTTGTCTTTGCAAGCGCGTAGTTCTAGTTGTATTCGTCGCATCGGTTCACGCTAGAGCTTTTTGGAAAGCTCTTTTCACGCGCTAACACGTGTTTGATTTATTGTTGTTTGTTTTTAGTCGTTCGTGAGTTATAGCGTCGCAAACATGGAGCAAAATAAAGAGAAAATACGGCATATTTTACAATACTACTACGATAAAGGCAAAAATGCATCTCATGCTGCCAATAAAATTTGTGCAGTTTATGGACCCGATACAGTTTCCATTTCCACCGCACAACGATGGTTTCAACGTTTTCGTTCTGGTGCAGAGGTGATCGAAGATGCGCCACGGTCCGGAAGGCCTGTCGTCGAAAATTGCGATTAAATCGCTGAATTGATCGAAAGAGACCGGCATAGTAGCAGCCGTAGCATCGGCCAAGAGCTGGGCATGAGTCATCAAACCGTTATAAACCATTTGAAGAAGCTTGGATTCAAAAAGAAGCTCGATGTATGGGTGCCACACGACTTGACGCAAAAAAACATTTTTGCCCGTATGGATGCATGCGAATCGCTTCTGAATCGCAACAAAATCGACCCGTTTTTGAAGCGGATGGTGACGCGATGAAAAGTGGGTCACTTACGACAACGTGAAGCGCAAACGGTCGTGGTCGAAAAGCGGTGAAGCTGCCCAGACGGTGGCCAAGCCTGGATTGACGGCCAGGAAGGTTCTTCTGTGTGTTTGGTGGGATTGGCAGGGAATCATCCACTATGAGCTGCTCCCCTATGGCCAAACGCTCAATTCGGACCTGTACTGCCAACAACTGGACCGCTTGAATGCAGCCCTCATGCAGAAGAGGCCATCTTTGAGCAACAGAGGCCGAATTGTCTTCCATCAGGACAACGCCAGGCCACACACACCTTTGGTGACGCGCCAGAAGCTCCGGGAGCTCGGATGGGAGGTTCTTTTGCATCCACCGTATAGTCCGGATCTCGCACCAAGTGATTACCACCTATTTCTGTCCATGGCGAACGAGCTTGGCAGTCGGAAGTTGGCCACAAGAGAGTCCTGTGAAAATTGGCTCTCCGAGTTTTTTGCCAATAGGGAAGCGAGCTTCTATAAGAGGGGCATTATGAAGTTGGCATCTCGTTGGGAACTCGTCATCGAATAAAACGGCGCATATTTGACTTAAATCGCATTTTTATAACCAATTTTATGAACAATTGAAAATTCAATAAAAATACCGCAAGACTTTTTTGACAACCTTATATATCTTGTGTTTTAGTGTTGTTGTGCGTTTGCTGCAAGTGTGTGCACACCTAAGCTAGATCAGCTGATAACATTTTTTTGTTGTACACTATTATGCCCACTTTTCCTTTTGTTTATGCACAATTGAAGTTATGAAAACCCAAGGTTAAATATAAATATTATTCCTTATATTAAATAAGTACTATGAACGCGTTATGCAGATATCTTTAGTTTTCATTTTTCATATACACATTTAACAGTATTAACCCTTAATCAAAAACGAAATGACACTGTGCCATCGCGTATGAATATTTTTAGTTTGTGAAGTGCCAAATATTTTATTTTAAGATCAGTTAAGCTGTTTTGCCAGCGTAAATAAGAAGTATTAGAGTGAAAATGAACTCGTCAATTATGATTTACACTTTGATTGAAATTTACGATGATTTCCAAAACAAATAAGGACTGATAGCGTCAGATTAAGGGACTGAAGAAACATAAGCGTAAAGAAATCTTTGACGTCTGCGGAAGTTGTTGAGATAAAAGCTAAGGCCATACAACAGACTAAAAAAGTTTCAGCAGATGATTGTCCCGAACGTCCCATTATTTTGAGTTGAGAGGATCCAGCCAATGAGGCTGCCATTCAAGTTTGGCTGCAGCAACAAAGTCAAAATTTATCACAACATGTTCAACTAATAGTTAGTAACGAAATCTCTAAGGAGCAAATTAATTCACGTATAACTATGGCTACACCCTCGAAAACTGTAAATGATGATGAGGTTGATATAATTTAAAATCGTATTCGTTTCTTGGATTTATCACCAGTGGAGTGTCGTAGCATGCAAAATGAAACAATGAAACCCAAGACCACAAAGTCAGAAATAATTGATGAAAAATAAATGAAATAAATTAGAAACAAAAAGGTTGTTCAAATTCTATGATGTGTACAGCACAGCAGCTAGAACAGAACTGAATTGTCAGCAATGAAATTATATCTAAGGTAAATAATTTGGGAAAAGGCCTACTTGGGTCTTCTACGATTATACGCACAACATTTATTGTGCTTAGTGCCATTTAAAGTATGCTATATTTCTGAAAAGGAATAAATGAGAACAATATTTCTTTATATTTAGCTTAACACAAGATTATATTGTATAGCTATAACTGGGTCGACAATATGAGTGAATATATAATGTAGATTATGCATGAGCCTAGCAAACATTTTTTATCGCAGAAGATAAGAATGCGATTCTTCCTGTAGGTATCGCCTTACTCTAGCGATATCGCATAGCAATCGCATTCTCATCTCCCTTCGGGAAGAAGTGTGCCAAGAAAGCGATTCTTCCTGGAGATAAAAAGCGATTCTTCCTGGAGATAAGAAAAGTATATTCTGGAGATAGTAAATCGTTTCTTCCTGAAGATATGAATGAGTGAATGAGTCTCTTATATAGGAGGATACGTTTTTTAATTTTTATTATTTCGAAAAACAACAAATTATTCAAACTTATAGTTTTTTATTAAAAAATTTTACTAACTCTGCGGGGATTCGAACACGTGGCCCTTGAAATGGGCCTTGAAATTTGCGACGAGAATCGCATTCAAGTCTTCAAAGCGATATTTTAGCGATATATCGCCAATTTACCGATTGGATGCAAAAAAAAGCGATACCACATATTGCTTATTTATCCCTTGAATGTAAAGAATGCGATACCTTATGTATTTTGTTTCTGTAAATTGACAAACTATCAGAAAACTCTCCCCTCAATTTATCGCCAAACTCTCTTTTTGACGAGAGAGATAAGGAACCCGAAAAAATGTTTGCAGAGAGTGGTCTGCCCATCTAGATGAATTTGCAGCGTGGATTATGTATGACGCTGCCATAACTAACTTTCAATGTTTGTGTTCTAATAGAAAATTACACAAGGAAATAAAGTTTGGATACTTTGAAAGGCATTAAACATGATAAATTTGTTGTGTATAAACGTAGTATATTACTGATGAAAATTCTGCAAAATCAAATTAAATCGAATGTCCTTTAGGTTAGGTTAGGATGCGATGGCTGAAAGCGACAAGTGGCTCCGTTGCGATGGCATATATTCCCTGTTTACCGTCCCGAGTTGGGTCAATACTGAACCATTGTGTGGACGGAATAAGTCTCCCAGAATCCTATGTCTTCTTCTACTCAAAGCGGAACAATGCACATTGGGCGATTTTCCCAAAAAAGTGGCATAAAGTCAAAAAATGTATGGTAGAATATTAAAAAAACCTTGTTATTTATTAATAGTAAACACTTCAGGAAGCTTAAAAAAATTTTTGTTTTTTGCTGGGTGGCAACTCTCTTTATGTGGCAGCCTCTTAAAGTCAGCTGATGGCAAGCAGCTTTCGATTGTAAAAGTTACCGCGAAAATTTTACTTCTGCAATTGATCAGTGTGCGTATGTTTTTATGCAGTTTAATATATATATTTAGTATGGAAAACAAAGATCAAGGTATATATAATCTGTATGTTATGGCAAAAGTACATAAATATTTGTGTTGTTGTTTTTGTCCAGTGTTGTTGTTGGTTGTATTTGAACTAAAATTTTAACAATTGTAATCGTGTTCCGTGAAGTATTTCTATATCAAGAGCAAGCCAGAGCAGGCAACTAATAATGGCAAGTTACTAACTTAAATGTCTATTTTCATTTGGTAAAAATCTCATTTCCCCGTTTTCCCCCGTTTATACAAAAAATGCACTTGTAGTTGTTGTTGCGATTACCAACAGCGAGCTTGCCGATATTTGGAACGGCAACAATCGTAACGCAAGCGCTGTAACGTCGTTTATTTTAACAAAAATAAATAAAGATGATTTGAGCATATCGCACATGAATACAATAGAAGTATCAATCAAAGTATCAATTTTTGTAAAACATATTAAACGGTCACCTTCCAAAATAGGACGCCCAAAATTAGGGTATACAGAGGCCGGGTCAAGGCTTAGAAGGAAAATGGCTCTAGAAGTTGCCATAGCAAATGACTTGTCAACTCCTTTACTTCTGCATGCAGCCTCAACATCTGCGCGAAAAAGAAAAAATAATGAAGCAGTCGGCGTGCAGCAGGAAGTCAATATAGAAAAAAAAATTAAGAATGTGTCAAACAAAGAGCCTTTAAAAATGTCAAATAATGTAGCCTTAGCCTATATATTGGAAAATGGGCTAACAAAACAACAATATATAAATACTAAGAAACTAAATAAGGCGTACGGGAACGACATATATCCTGGTTATGATGCAATAAAACAAACGAAGATGCAGTGCAGACCAACAGGAGTACAAATTACAGAACAAATTACATTTCTTTGCAGGATTTGCTAAGCCATACGGCTGAACGAATTTTAATTTTACAAAAGGAAGTTTTGGAACAAATGGAAAATGTTACAGAGTGCACACTTATTGCATGCTATGGATTTGATGGATCGACCGGTCAAAGTTCCTATAAACAGAAATTCGATTTTGATGAACCCGATTCTTCCGACAGTTCTCTATTCGTGGCAACTATGATTCCAATAAGATTAGTGGATTCTTTAAATCGTTTAATTTGGGTAAACAAAAGCCCCCAGTCTGTACGCTTCTGCAGGCCGATTAAAATTGAATACGCTAAAGAAAGCATTGCAAAAATCCAAGAAGAAAAGCATAATTTAGATATGCAAGTAGCAAACTTGCAAAATTTTAAATCACATAGCGCAAACATTTCTGTTAATTTTAAAACATATATGACATTGATTGACGGCAAGGTACTTAATGTTTTAACAAATACGAAGTCTACGCAATGTTGTCCTATATGTGCTATAAATCCAAAAGCGCTTATGCACATTAATGATTTCAGTTCTAAAATTTTTAAACCTAAACCTGACTCTTTGAAATACGGCGTTAGTCCGTTATACGCCTGGATCAGGTTTATGGAATTCGTTTTAAACATATCATATCGAATCGATATTAAAACTTGGCACGTAAAAGGAGAGAATAAAAACAAAATGATATCGCGGAAGAAGGAAATCCAACAAAGAATATGGAAGGAAATGGGATTACATATTAGCATACCAAAACAGAATGGATCTGGTAACAGCAACGATGGGAATACGGCGAGGCGAATCTTTGCAAATACCAAACTTTTTGCAGAAATCACATTGTTTGACGCCACCATTTATTAATAGCAATTTCGTGTGAATTTGCCATAAACACAGACAAATTTCGAAGTTTTTGCAACGATATATTTTTATTGTATATGCAGGCGTATCCATGGTCAGAGCGGGCAAACAAACGGAACGTTTAACGAACCGTTCGCGAAAGAGAAGAAACTATTCATTTGTTTTGTATCGGTTACTATAGTCAGGGAAAACGAAACCACTAACTTTATATTGCCGAAGAGCGCAAACGAAACGATTGGAATATTGTTCTCGCGACAGCTGCGCTGCCTTGAAACGTTTGGGAATGAAATATATGCAAATGAATCGTATGCGTTATGATCGGCTTTTAGTTCTACTTAACCTGCCGAAGTTAAGCTTAAAAATAATGAGGAGCACAATGCCGCGATCCAAAAATGATTTGTTGCGTTCGCTATTTGCTGTCTCAAGCAACGACGAAATAATTTGCAAAAACGGAAAGTGCAATGGAAAAATTTTAAGTAGCCATGCAGGCAATTTAGAACGGCACTTGAAATGTGTACACACAGAAATATACAACGAGTACATGAAAAAAAAGGGCTGCCAAACATTAAATAACACAAAAGGAGAGTTGAAAATTTCTTGTACAATAAATAAAAAAACAGCAGAAATGGCAA
The DNA here is from genome assembly GCA_037044535.1 of Lordiphosa magnipectinata. NCBI lineage: Eukaryota > Metazoa > Arthropoda > Insecta > Diptera > Drosophilidae > Lordiphosa > Lordiphosa magnipectinata. The sequence continues at coordinate 79,517 of JBAMBO010004539.1, read as the reverse complement.
TTGTGGAATTATTTACGAAATGTGGAAGGCCTCTGCGTATGGTTGAAGAGCGTCCGTTTAAAATTTTAACGAAACCAGTATTTGATGCCCTAAATATGAAATTAAATAAGCATAATTTAATTGAAAAAATTGTACAGCATTCTTGCAATTTAAAACAAGAAATAAGTGAACAATTGAAAGGTAGATTGCTGTCCTTAAAAATAGATGCAGCTACTCGACTGCATTTGAGCGTGCTTGGTATTAATGTACAATACATTGACAATAACTGCATAAAAATAAAAACGCTCGCTATAAGAGAACTAAAAGAGCGGCACACAAGCGATTACCTAAAAATAATGATATTAGAAGTCTTAAATGAATATGACATTAACTTAAACCAAATATTCACAGTCACGACAGACAACGGCGCAAATATGGTGAAAGCTATCAGGGAATTAAATAAAAATATGGTACAAGCTGTCAAAGATTTGAATGAAGAAACGAATTGTGAAATTGAAATGGATGACGAAATACAATCTAGTGAGCTCAATGAACTACATCTTGATATTGATTTCACTATGGATAACATAACAAACGTGCGATGTGGAGCCCATACGCTCCAACTTTGCGTGATGGACGTCATTAAAGCAAAAGACATTAAGAGCAAATTAGAAATCTTGAGAACGGTCGCCAAAAAACTAAGAACCCAAACATATTTGAACCTTTTAAAAAATGGGAGCTATAAAAAGCCCATCATAGATTGCCCAACTAGGTGGAACTCTACCTATCTTATGTTAGAGAGGCTAATGGAGTTAAAAGAATTCATTGATTCAGTGGGTAGAGATAATTCTGCCTTTAATATATGCGATGACGATTGGAGTTTTGTTGCCGAATTTCTAAAGACTTTTAAAATAATTTATACGGCTTCAATAAGGTTGCAGTCACATGATTTGATATACAGCGATTTATTCATAGAAATTATGAACGTGTCGCTGCAGCTTGAAAGTCTTCCAAAAAGTGAAATGACGTCGATAATAAATTAATAAATGCTGTACACACGCGAAAATCTAAGCTTTTCGATAATGATTTATTTATTACTGCTATGTTTTTGGACCCGCGGATTAAGGCAACTTTAACAGCTGACCAAGTTGCAAGAGCCAAGAGCTGTTTTATTTCATTACATACACGGTTGTCTTCTTTGAAAGGTATAAAACAACATATTTGATTTTTTCTTATATATTCTTAAACACAAATTATTTATTTTATAGAAAACGAATCAAGCACCGTTATGTCATCAACCGAAGGTTCAAGTAATCCTGCAACGCCGCCTACCATGTCTACTTCAGTTAACAGTTTCGTGGATCCACTTGAAGCATATTTGCAACGTTTTGACAAACAAACAAGCACTGATGAATCGCAAAAGCGCAAAATAATTGAAAGAGATTTTCTTTCTTATGAACAACAGAGTAGACTAGGAATCAATGAAAATATTATGCAATATTGGTCAATTCAAAAAAATACCCTGACCGAAGTAGCATATGTGGTGTTGGCTATTCCATGCACTCAAGTGAGCGTTGAAAGACTGTTTTCCGCTCTTAAATACATATTTGCAGAGCAACGCAACGGCTTTAACTCCAACAATTTGGAGCACATATTACTGGTTAAGGCAAACGACGAATTTGCTTATGAGGGTTAGTTCCTTTTTTTTGGTTAAATATTTCATAATGTACTATGTTTTTTAGTTTTCTTTTTGTACTTAAATAAATAAATGCTGAATTTAAGAATATAAAATAATAGCTAACGAAAACAACAAAGCTGAGAGAATCAAAGAAGTAAAAAAACGAGAGCGTAAGTTAAAGTCGGCTCTAACCGACTTCGATATACCCGTTACTCATGGAAACAAATGTTTAGTAGCCTTCCTGTATGCCTGAGGTGGGTCAGCCGAAAAGAATGCAACATATTTTTAACTCGGCTATTTATCATCCGATCTTGATGAAAATTTCAGGGCTTATAGATTTTGCGAATATAAATGTACATTTTAAATTTGAGATCGATATCTCAAAAATTGTGGGAGATATTCAACATTTTTTATTGTGGGGGCGGGGGTGGGCGTGGCAAAAATTTGAAATAAACTTGATCTGCGTGCAGACAATAGGAGTCTACAATTCAAAATTGGTTGCTCTAGCTCTTCTAGTCTCTGAGATCTAGGTGTTCATACAGACAGACGGACGGACGGACAGACGGTCAGACGGACAGACGGACATGGCTATATCGAATCGGCTGTTGATGCTGATCAAGAATATATATACTTTATATGGTCGGAAATGATTCCTTCTGCCTGTTACATACATTTGCACGACTTTAGTATACCCTTTTACTCTACGAGTAACGGGTATAAAAAAGTGTATACAAATTGAGCAGCAAACGTTTCCGAACTATTCGCCCTCGTTGCATATCGTTCCGATTCCCTTTGTTCCCTTCACAAGATGAGAGCATTTCGCTTTACGTTTAGTTTGCTCTCACGAACGCAAACTGAACGGAACTCATTTTTTTACCGTTGCATTTTATCGGGTTTTGTTAGTGTTTCGCTCTGTGCAAAGAAAGAAACGAAACGATTCAGAAACGTTTCGTTTCGTTTGTTTGCCCGCTCTGTCCATGGTACCCAATGTCCCCAACAGTTCACAAGATTATAGTTCACGGATCAGATATTATGGATCAGTTTGTAGTTCCTGTTGGGTGCCTGGGTGAAAATGCATCAGAGGCACGCAACAAACTCTATAAAATGGACCGACGTTCCCATGCTAGAAAAAATTGCAGGCTAAATAATATAACTGACGTTTTTTATAGATCTATTGACTCATCCGACCCTCTAATTTCAAGCTTGAATATACATAATACTCCAAAACTGCTTAAAAAAAAATCACTTCCTGCAGAAGTTATTGCGTTTTTGGAAACTCCAACCTTAAATATAAGTTCATGCTATATATCTGAAGAAAATAATAATGAAAATTTTAATTTTAATAATAATAATAACATGGATAGTGATACAGATGACGAAGAAGATTATGATAACATCAATGAATATTCGTTCGTTTTAGATGAGGAAGATTTTTAACTGCTTATTTGTAAAGTTTTTAATAATATAACTACATATATGAATAAAAATTTGTTATCTTTTTTATTTAATATTATGTCTAAGTATAATAAAATAAAGCTTTTTATTTTGTTTCAATTTTAGTTGAACATTTATAATTTTTTCTTAAATAAATGCACTTATTAGTGGCGGCCTACACATATGCGGAAAAAAAGGAGTGACCCAATTGTCGAAAAAAAAAATCCGAAATTAGAGTTAAATATAACGAACATTTAAAAAAAAATTATGTCTCTAGCTTTATTTTTAGACTTTATGCCGCCAAAATCGACAAATCGCCCATAGTGCAATGGCACAAAACGTGTTGTACCGTTTCCTTCTCTTCGTCATATCTGCAACTTCAACAGAAATCATGGTGTGCTACGCCTACACTCAGAAGGAAGATAATGCTGAAAGATCGGATGAACGATACACAAGTTATGAGCAAAAAACGGCCAGTTAACACCCTGACATTTTTGAAGTTCTCATCTAGCGCCAGCCTCCCTCGTCCATCCCGAATTACCATTGTGCTAGACTTTTCCGTGTTGATTAACAGTCCCCGTTTAAGGCAGTTTCTTTGAACTTCTTTAATAGCTATATACATCAGGAGTTTCCCGTCTACTAAATAAAATGCTGCTCTAGTAATTTACGATAATATCAAAAAAATTACAGAAAATGCCGACATGATGGACCATTTCTGAAAACAGATTTGTGTTCAGCACACGAAAATCATCTAGAATCACCACCAACGCACAGTGGGCGATTCGGGCTCGCTAGCGGCATTTAATTCAAATTTTCAAATTTGAAAAAGCGTTGATTTTTTTTTACAAATCGATAACAGATACTTTGATTAGATTTTTGGAGCTTTTTAAAAGCTCTCCGATCAGCTGATCATCAGCTGTGAGCTGTCAAACACAGCATATGCTGCAGCAAGCGCTTTACAAAATTTTTTCTTTGTTGTGCGCATTCACTTCGAGTCTCTGGGAAATTTGGAATCTTTACTTATTGTATTACAAGTTTGGTTTTTTATAATCTTCAAGGTATGTATTACATAGAAAATCAGTGTTTGTGACCGGTCTATAAGTGTGTTGCTTATAAAACGTAATGGTAATTAAGTGTATTAACAACGAGTCAACAGTAGCGTACACCTGTCTTTCGTGGAGTAGAACTATACTTGATTCACCTGGATTCAGTCTAATTCTTATTTTATCTGGAAGTTGGAATCATTGTGCGTCCAAAATGTCCAATATGAATTGCTACTACCTGCTACCCTTCCTACTACGGCACTTTTTAGGCACAATGTCAGTCGAAAAACGGACACTTTTCTTAGTATGGCATGAAGAAGCGATCCCAACCAAGAAGTTCCTCACCATGGAAAACTTTGTATTTGATACTGTTCTGAAAGGCGTTAACTATACTCAGGAGGAGAAATGCGAGATTGGCAAAAAGCTGCGAAATTTCACTAGCAGGCTTGTCGTAAAGTGGAAAAATTGTCGAAGAAATAAGTTGTTTTTTGAAAATGACAACAAGGAATGGCTAGATACGCCGATAGTATTGATAGATAGATCAGCTTCCGAAAATGTTGGACGTCCACAAAAAGATATTTCGGTGTGTTGCAAGAAAACGCAAGTCAACAAATTGTCAGGCCTTACTGAAGAAGTCACGTCAGATGCATTGTTGGTGGCTGCAAGCTGCAGCGTTTATAAAGCTGGAAAGCGCAGTGCTTCAAAGGTGGTGTCAATGCTAAATGCCGACGAAGAGTTCAGCGGTAAGATTATGAAAACTATGAATACTCCACGCTGTGGTAGCCGCTGGCTACCTTCAAAATTTTCTGATGAAAAAGCACTGGCGTTATTTGTAGATGTTGGACATACCAAGTATACATGGAATTTGTCAAAAAGAGCTGCTAAAGGCCAAAACGCCGATATATATCCATGCTACGATAAACTGCGCGGTGCGAAAAAAAATGCTATCCTAGTGGCATCACGGTCACTGATCAGTTCGCTGAAGTATCTCTACAAAGCTTAGTGGACCATACTATTGCTAGAATTATTGAAGCACACCCAGAGAGTTTTTAGCACCAAATTGATAATAATAATTACACCCAGTTAACTGCTACCTACAAATGGGGCTGTGATGGCAGCAGTGGTCATTCTACATATAGGCAAAAATTTGATGACTTTGATGGAGACATGATAGATCAATATTTATTTTCAATTTGTATGGTGCCATTGATAGTGCAGAAAGGACCGACAGTTTTATGGAAAAACAATCGACCTTCTTCTACTCGATATTGTCGACCAATCAAGATACTTTGCGAGAAAGAAACGGCAGACTTGACTCGTAGAGAAATTGAAAACATAAAAAGCCAAATCTTAAATATTGTACCAACATTAGTGAGTACCTTTAGAATTGATCACCAATTTCATATGACCATGCTTGATGGTAAAACGTTCAGTGTCATATCGGAATCCTCTTCGCAAACATGCGGAATCTGTAGCGCAACTCCTAAAAATATGAACAATCTAAATTTGGTGAAGAGCTTTTCTATTAATGAAAACCTATTTGAATATGGCTTATCAAGTCTCCACGCCTGGATTAGGTTTTTCGAGTGTGTTTTGCACATTGCATATAGAATTCCTATACAAAAGTGGCAAGCTCGTGGTGCTGATAAGGATGTTGTTGAACAACATAAAAGAAGTATTCAGCAGAAGCTAAGAGAAGAAATGCATTTGTTGGTGGATATACCAATGGCTGGTACTGGCAGTACGAACAACGGAAACACTGCAAGGAGGTTTTTCCAACAGCCAAATTTGGCTGCTCATATAACAGGAGTAAGCTATGATTTAATATATCGATTCAGCGTAGTCTTACGAGCATTGGCTTGTGGACACGATATAAATACGGAGGCATTCGGGTCTTACGCATTGGAAACTGCCGAAATTTTTGTTGAAGCATACCCCTGGTTTTATATGCCATCGTCAATTCACAGAATTTTAATTCATGGAGCAGACATTATAGATAATTTTTCTCTTCCGATTGGTATGATGTCCGAGGAAGCTCTTGAAGCCAGGAACAAGGACTTTCGAAACATACGCGAGAGCAACACCAGAAAAAATTCTCGAAAAAATACTATGGAAGATGTCATAAATGCATTGTTAGTTTCATCCGACCCTTTGATATCTTCATTGTCAAATGGATCTTCGATATCGTCTGCAAAAAATATTATTATGGACGAGGATGTGAAGAGCTTGCTTTCAATGAAGCATATGGATATGCCTGATTCTGAAGATTCCGATTCGGAATAATATATTTTTTATCGTTTTCAATAAAATATTGATTTACCAAATTTGTTTAATGAAGTTTAAAAAAAAAATTAAAATTAAAAATTTTTTTTTTAAAAATAAAAATATAAAAAAAAAATTAAAAAAAAAATTGTTTGCAAAAAATTCTTTGATTTTTTTCTGAGCAGTGAAAAAAAACCGACTGAAGATATCTGTTTTCGTTTGGAAGTTATTAATTAAATGCCGCTAGCGAGGCCCAATCGCCCACTGTGCAACGCTTCAATATAATGTACCTTGTTGCCTAGTGTTACTGACGTAAATCTTTTTACCAGAGTATTCAAAAAGGAGATTGGTCTGTAATTGCTCATTCCTTCTGGGTTGCCCTTTTTGAAGATTTTGTAAATTCTTTTAAAGGTTTTAGGGACACATCACATCCGGTGTTACAGATTTTTAGTAATAGCCTCTCTTAACTGCACCACAAAAGCCTCTGAAGCGTGCAGCAGAAATTCCGCAGGGTCTCTGTCTTCTCCTGGCTACTTTGTTATGCCTCATGGCAGCCTTGCACTTCTGCCATTTCTGATCTTTCGGCAATCGGTTTAGTCCAAAACATACTATTTCTCTGAAAAGCAGGCTTTTGAAATATTCCGCTAAGTTCTCAGAAATGACGTGTATACCCATTTTTTCGTTTGAGCCGTTAATTTCCTCACCATCTTTCAAAATTTTTTGCTATCGTTATATTATCGAGATTAATATATTTATTTATTTTAGGTTCTTACCATTTTGCACTTTGGGTTTTACCGGTGTTACCAGTTGCACTTTTTGTTACTCGGGCAACTCGGAAAAGTACATTAATACAAGAGCATATTTTGTATAATTCTCTCTTTCAGAACGTGTACTAGGAAAGAAATCAGTTTGTATGGAGCGTGCAGTCATTGATATAATAAATATGTTTATTGATTTGCTTGATTTTGAGCAGTCCGACTCAAAGGGTCGTCGTGTTTTTCAATTGCCACCAGAAAAACTAAATGATACTAATTGGCGAACTGAAGGATTTCTTCCTATAGACAAATGGGATTTTATTCAATTTCATAAAATATATCGTACGATATACCTGGCTCCTGAGGATGTCTTAAAGACGCTGCAATTTCGCAACTATGAAAATATTCGTTATGAACTTCATCATTTGCGTAACGATTGTATGGACCTGTTTTCCTACTATAACTCAAAGATCATTTTATCGTTGGTGGCTGGTTCTAAGCGTTCATTGGATTTTATTCGTCAAAATATACTCAGGTATGTCATTATTTATCAACTTTAAATTTTTATTGGTAAATGTTTAGTATAGCTGCATACACCCCAAAAATCTTTTTTTTTTTGTTTAATGATAGCTAGGAGAATACTTGATACATAGAACTAAATCTATTTACAAAAATGTTGAAAAAAATGTCATCGATGGACCGCGAATTAGGGATGATTCAAAATAAATTTAATACAAATTTTTTTATGTTTCATATATTATATGTATACCTTCTTATAGTTCGCTTTCGACTATTTTCACACCACAAACTGGACGTTTTTTGCTCATAACTTGAGTATCGTTTATCCGATCTTTATCATTCCTTCAGCGAATCGATAAATAATTTTGATTACTAGATATCCAATATCCTCCAGATGGTACGAACAATCTATCATCAAAACTGTGGGAGATATGACGTTTTTTCCAAATTCCGGGGCTGGGAGGGGGCGTCTCTATCTCTTACCATCTCTGAGATCTGTACGTTCGTACAGACGGACGGACAGATGGACCGACGGACAGACGGACACGGCTATATCGACTAGGCTGTTGGGGTCGGAAATGATTCCTTCTCTCTGTTACATACTTTAGCACAAACTTAATGTACTCTGTGTACCTTTGGTACGGAGTATAAAAATAGAGGAAAGCTAGCTTCGACTTAAACGAATTGAATCAATTGATGAATGATTTTCGTCGAACATTCTTAGCTTAGATTTTTCTCTTGATCAGCCATGAATGAATTGATATAGCCATGTCAGTTTGTCCGTCGGTGTGTTACTGTGCTGTTTTCTCCGTCGGTTTTAAAGCTATCTTAACCAAAATTTTCACGAAGTCTTTTGGTACAAAGACGCTGCGCATTTGTCGGAACTGCCCAGATCGGATGACTACTTCTTGTAGCTGCCATAGAAACGATCGTTCGGAAAATGGGGTTTTGTGAGAAAAACTTTCTTGTTTTCAATGTTAGCGCTCTTAAACTCAGTCATTATTTAAACTATATGTTTTCAAACTGATCTGCGAAGTTTGGTCGAAATCTGTTTCCTTTGGAGCGAGCTTTTTCAAGTGTATAAAAACTTCGGCACAGACGAAGATAGCTTTCCTTTCTCGTTTTAATTGAAATCAAAAATGGTGAATTTGAAAACTGTTCGGTTTCAAAAAGAATGACACGGCGAGATTTAGGCAATACAAAACAGTGTGTAAAAATACGTTGAGAATTTAAAATAGACGAACGCTTTGAATGACATTTCTGTTCCCGCTGAACCGAACCATGGGAAAACAACATTTCCAATTTTTAAACGTATTGACCGACACCAACACGTCTTCAATTGCCAACTGTTTAATCTAAATCTAATCTAAATTTGCCCGTCTTCATGACAATCTAAGCTCATATTAGAATTTTTGCAAGTCGGATGACCTCCTACTTACCCGTCTTCAAATGCCAACTATTAATTATAAAATTTTTGAAATTTTCACCCGTCAAATTTCAGTTCTTCATGATAATCTAACTTATCCGAGAATTTGCGCGTCCACAATTGCCTTCTATTAAATCTTCATTATACCAGAAACTCATACATTTTTTTTGTGCCATCAGGTATACCCAGTGATTAGAAACGTACTCAATTTTCTTACATAGTTAAGGTACAAGGTAAATGTAAAAAAATTGACCTAGTTAAGGTAAAAGGTATCCGGAGTTTCCAGTACCTAGGTAAAGGCAAAGGTACAAATTTGAAAGCATGATTAATCTATTCTTTTAGTAGTGAAAATTAAATGTTCAGACTTAAATCGTAAAATGAAGTGTAAAAATGGAACATTTTGATTTCTTCTGATGTTATATTATTTAAATGTTTATTATACTATATAGTATGTTGCTTTTTTTTAACATAAAACGAGTTTCAATTATTTCATCATCTGGTTAGTTTCCTTTTGGTGCAAGTAATTGGCCTACACTGCTCAAAATTCTTTCAACTGGCAAAATGGTATTTATACTTATAAAAAACATTACAAAGATTTTTATACTTAAATATTTGCTATTATCGGCAAGAAAAGTTTAGACTTTCACTTCAATATTAGATTTTGCATAACAAATCTCAGATTCATCAAATCTTCTCTTTTTGGCATCGTAAAAGACTTCAGAATCATTTATACTTTAACTCTTCAATTTCTTCAACAAACCGATCTTTGCGACACTTTATCGTAGAAAATCGTTTTAAAACTCATTTTTGAAAACTGGCCACCCCTTTACGCGCGTCTGCGTGGCCTGTGGACCAACTTTGGCCATGTGTGTTGGTCCCCTAATCTTTGTTGTCCGTCAGGACTTGCTACGTTAAAGTCGTGGTTTCTTAATGGCTTCCATACCATGTCCGATACCTCCCTTTCCCAGCTCAAATAAAACAAGAAAGAAAGTCGGTCAAGCCCGACTATAACATACTCTGTACCCTTACACTCGCATTTGCTCAGCAGTCAAACGGCCAGTTAACACCCCGCGCACAACGCGGTGCGCTCTCTAAGTTTCTCTCTCTCTCTTTCTCTCTCGCACTAAGATTGCCTGTGTTGAACGGTTAGGGTATGTTGCTGTGGTTGTTGGTGGGGGGGTGGATGGTGTTAACTGGCCGTTTTTTGCCCATAACTTGAGTATCGTTCATCCGATCTTTATCATTCCTTCAGCAAATCGATAAATAATTTTATTACTAGATATCTCTAGAAAGTACGAACCATCTATCATCAAAACTGTAGAAGATACACGTGTCACACGCCCGTTTAGTTATTAAATGGCCATGTGAGAGATGGAGGTTTGTCAGGATTAAGGCAGGCGGGCAGAGCGGCTTACGGTACCAATTGAGTAGACGAGACGATCGTAGTTTATACTTTGTTTAATGTAAAGGATAATATGTGCTTGAATACATGATAATTGTAATTAAATGAGTAACTTTTAAATGACGCTTGCCGGCGACGCGTAATGACGTCCGGCCGCTTTCGTCGCAGCCAACTAACTGAAGAGAGGTTTTAATAAGGCGGTCGTATGCAGATTGAGTTCGATGAAACCTTCTTGGATCACTGAGAGAAATCGGGTGACAGTATTTATACTGGCAAGTCATCCAATTCTGTGCCCCTATATAGCCAGGATTCACTTCCACTTTTTATACTCTGTACCGAAGGTACATAGAGTATATTAAGTTTGTGCAAAAGTATGTAACAGGGAGAAGGAATCATTTCCGACCCTATAAAGTATATATATTCTTGATCAGCATCAACAGCCGAGTCGATATAGCCATGTCCGTCTGTCCGTCTGTCTGTCTGTCTGTCTGTCTGTCTGTCTGTATGTCTGTCCGTCTGTCCGTCTGTCCGTCCGTCCGTATGAACGAAGAGAACTCAGAGATGGTAAGAGATAGAGGTTTGACATGTATGGGACATATATTTCTTATTCTTGTAGGCAGATCAAGTTTATTTTCAATTTTTGCCACGCCCCCTCGCGGCCCCGCAATTTAGAAAAAACGTCATATCTCCTACAGTTTTGATGATAGATGGTTCGTACTTTCTAAAGATATCTAGTACTCAAAATTATTTATCGATTTGCTGAAGGAATGATAAAGATCGGATGAACGATACTCAAGTTATGAGCAAAAAACGGTCAGTTAACACCCCCCGCCCACCCCACCCATAACCTTAGCATTGCGTTCAGCAGAAGCAATCTTAGTGAGAGAGAGAGAGAGAGAGACTTAGAGAGCGCACTGCGTTGCGCGTTGTGTGTTAACTGGCCGTTTGACTTGTGACCAAATGCGAGCTGCGACATTAAGGGTGCAGAGTATGTTATAGTCGGGCTTGACCGACTTTCTTTCTTGTTTTTTTTAAATCATAATTGAGACTTTTCCAGATTCACCTCCATTCCCCACGTTTCACAATAAAATCCAAGTCTTGCTTTCTTTTTTTGAAGTGTGGTGACATTATCCGACAATATGACTGTATCATCCGCGTATAGAAGAAGCCGTATATTAAGCTCATCTATCCACAGGCCATCTTCAAGGTCCTCGTGCAAGTCGTTCAAATATAGCGCGATTAACAGGGGTGATAGAAGGCTTGAGACAGATTCTTTCCGGACCACACCGCTGCCACGGTATCCCTGTATACAACCTCGATAAAGTTTACAATTTTTGTGGACACTCCTAGTTGGTGCAGCTTGTAGATCAAAAGATCTCTCGGTACTTTATCCAATACGGCACTGAAGTCTACAAGAAATGCATAAACTTTTTTGTTTTCTGCCCATTTAAGCTTCACTATTGCAGTTAGGTTGTATATATTGTCAGTTGTGGAGTAGTTTTGTCGAAACCCGGCCTGAAACTCGTTTATTATGTTGTTTAAATTGGTCCTATATAAGATAAGAGTTTTTGCACAGCAGTTCATAAAGGATATACCTCTATAATATTTCGGGTTATTTAAGTCACCTTTCTTATGAATGGGAAATACTATGCTTCGCTTGAAAGAGTAGTGTATAGTGTAGTGTAGAAAGTGTATTTGTGAATAAGTTGTTATACACTCTTTAACGAGCTCTTGAAAGAATTCGTCAGAAGCATTTGAGTACAATTCGTATGGTATTCGATCCCCTCCTGGCGCTTTATTATTTTTTGTCTTTGCCTGCATTGATCGTATCTCCATAATTGTGATGGGCTGGTCTAGGCTGCTTTCTGCACTCCAATTTGGCGCATACAGAATGCTTAATGCTGTTCTGTGAGGGTTTAATAACACTGTGCAACACTAAAAAGTTGATAGCGTCGAGACCAAAAAATTCTGAAAGGGTATGATGGTAGTACAAAAACCTTCGCTGGGTTTGGTCTGATTAGCTGCCGTTTTCTTTTTATTGCACTTTGAAGTTTTCAGATTCTGATTGGGATTCGCAACTCCATATCTCGTAAACTCTTTGGAATTTCGCTTTGACGTCTTAGAGGAAGTTGATAGCTCTTGGCTAAGCTTACAAAGCATTCTTAAGTAGCAAGTCAAAAAAATCACATCTTTATACTCAAAATTACAAAAATGTCTTAAAAGCATCATGTTTTCCCCTCACTTTGTACTATTATTCAACTTTGTCTTGAAAACTGTAACGAATTTGACTAGACTAAAATAAACAAACAATTGAAAAATACCAACTTCATTCGATTGGTCCTTCGTATAGTTACGGTCCCTTAAGCATGTAGAATTGGAACCAAAACTCGAAAAATTTACATTTTTGGTACTAATTGGCCGACATAGTCAAAAATTTCGATTGTTTTGTATTAAATCAAGAAAATAGTAAGAAAACATAACTTAAAAACTGCAATAAAAAAATTTAGTTTTATTACTTTTTTTCCGAAAATGTTCGTTTTTTCGAGTTTTTATGACAGTTGTACGTGCTTGTGGGCCTATAACTATATGAAAGAGTAACTAATTGAAGTTGGTTTGTTCTAACGGTTTTTTTTATTTTGGTCTAAGCTACAACTTTGTGCTGTATTACTTGTACAAATTTGAAACAGGTTTCAAGATGAAGTTGAAAAACTGTAGAAAAGTGGTCAAAATTTGGTTTTTTTGGGCAAGTTTTGTAATTTTGAGTATGAAGATATAATTTTTTTGGATTTGCTACGAAGAAATGTTTTGTAGGCCAAGCCAACAGCAACAACTTTGTTAAAGACTTAAAAGCAAAATTCAAAATAGTTTACGAGATATGGAATTGTTGGAATAAAAAGAAAACGGCAGCTAATCAGACCAAACCAAGACAGGGATTTTATACTACCAGCAAACACTTTCAGAATTTTTTGGTCTCGACGCTATCAACTTTTTTGAGTTCAAAATTGTATCACAGTGTAATTCATTCAAATGCACCTTAAAGACGTTTTCTGTTACTATTATTACTACTATTTCCAACCTGCAAAGTTCCATTTTTCAGCGTCTTCACAATATTCCACCAATCATTCGTGTTTCTTGCTTCTGCTAAAGATTGTGCAAAGGAATCGAAGTACTCTCTATTTTTTTATACTCTGTACCGAAGGTACATAGATTATATATGGTTTGTGCAAAAGTATGTAACAGGGAGAAGGAATCGTTTCCGACCCTATAAAGTATACATATTCTTGATCAGCATCAACAGCCGATTCGATATAGCCATGTCCGTCTGTCCGTCCGTCCGTCTGTCCGTCCGTCCGCATGAACGAAGAGATCACAGAGATGGTAAGAGATAGAGATTTGACATGTATGGGGCATATATTTCTTATACTTGCAGGCAGATCAAGTTTATTTTCAATTTTTGATACGCACCCTCCCGCCCCCACAATTTGGGAAAAACGTGTATCTTCTACAGTTTTGATGATAGATAGTTCGTACCTTCTAGAGATATCTAGGAATCAAAATTATTTATCGATTTTCTGAAGGAATGATAGAGATCGGATGAACGATACTCAAGTTATGGGCAAAAAACGGCCAGTTAACACCACCCACCCACCCCACCAACAACCACAGCAACATACCCTAACCTTTCAACACAGGCAATCTTAGTGCGAGAGAGAAAGAGAGAGAGAGAGAGAAACTTAGAGAGCGCACCGCGTTTTGCGCGGGGTGTTAACTGGCAGATTGACTCGTGAGCAAATGCGAGTGTAAGGGTACAGAGTATGTTATAGTCGGGCTTGACCGACTTTCTTTCTTGTTTTTATATTTGTATGTGCAATTAGCCGAATATATTTAGTCCAATTATATCAGCAGACTTACCTCGGATTCCGATGTTGGCGCCAGCATCTCAAGCCGAAGATCTTTTGCTAGAGGAGGGAATAGGCATAAAATAGCACAAAAAAAATCATATACGCCTTCAAACAAAAAAAAAAAACATTTGCTGCAGGCTCTCTATCTATCAAACCTAACGGACCCTTACTGGGACCTTCCCCCACTTGTCTCCCCGCTGCCGCCGTCGCCAAGGTTGCTCCGTTATGCCGTCTCAGATTCCTATGCTCTTCCTCGTCTTCTTCGCTTTCGTCTGCATTGATCTGGAGGGAGTGCAGCCGCTGCTTCTGATGCGCCTGGTTCCTTCCGTTGTTTCTGAGCGCAATGATTTGGGACAAGCGCTGATAAAATAGCGTACCAGGTCGTCGACCTGCCAGGCAAATTCCCCTCACACTTGCTGCTGGCCTCATCTTAGCTGCTCTCCTCTGCAGTCGTCGTAGATGTATGGGAGTATGATGGGTACGGGGAAAGTTCTTTGTGGACTCTTTGCGAAGATATTTAAAACTGTTGCCGCCGTTTACGTCTTTTGTTTGGTTGGATATAGTTTTAGTTTGTTGATTAGTTTTGTCTTATATGTGTTCAAACTTTCACTCCCGAAGTACGTTTGATTGTCGCCTCGGAGAACTTTTTATTGTCGATCAAATGTTTGCCGAAACCAGAACAAAAAGAAAGGCGTTTTTATTTTTTTCTTTCGCGCCGCCACCCTCGCGTTTAGGTAATTCCATCCAGACTGTTTTGCCCTTTAACTCGGATGCTGTGTTAGGCCTTCCGCTGGTCTGCTCTTACAAATTATCATTCGCTTCGGCTATTTGAAGCTCGCGATCGAGATCTGCTGATGCTTACATAGATTCACTTCGCCTCATTAGAATATGACCACAACAGTACATATGTATGTACTCTTTATAATAATCAAACATGCAAAACTACTAAATGAAATAAAATAAAACAAAAAAGAAAGAAAGTCGGTCAAGCCCGACTATAACATACTCTGTAACCTTACACTCGCATTTGCTCATGAGTCAATCTGCCAGTTAACACCCCGCGCAAAACGCGGTGCGCTCTCTAAGTTTCTCTCTCTCTCTCTCTCTCTCTCTCACTAAGATTGCCTCTGTTGAACGGTTACGGTATGTTGCTGTGGTGGGAACTGGGTTTGGGGTGGGTGGTTAGTGATTGGGATGTGGGTAGTAAGTGGGTAAGAAGTGGGTTGGATGTGGGCGGGATTCGGGTGGTAAGTGGGTGGGAAAAGGGTTGGATGTGTGTGGGAAGTGGGTGCGATGTGGGTGGGATGTAAGTCGGATGTGGGATATTGGTTCCATACTTATAAAGGCTATTCTGATGGCGGCGCAGCGAAGCGCGACGGGTTTCTTCTAGTTTTAATATATTTCTTCAACAAGCCGATCTTTACAACACTTTATCGCAGAAAATCATTTTAAAATTCATTTTTATTCTCTGTACCGAAGGTACATAGAGTATATTAAGTTTGTGCAAAAGTATGTAACAGGGAGAAGGAATCGTTTTCGACCCTATAAAGTATATATATTCTTGATCAGCATCAACAGCCGATTCGATATAGCCATGTCCGTCTGTCCGTCTGTCTGTCTGTCCGTCTGTCTGTCTGTCCGTCTGTCCGTCCGTATGAACGAAGAGATCTCAGAGATGGTAAGAGATTGAGGTTTGACAAGTATGGGAAATATATTTCTTCTAATTGCAGGCAGATCAAGTTTATTTTCAATTTATTGCCTTGCCCCCTCCCGCCCCCGCAATTTGGAAATAGCTTCATATCTCCTACAGTTTTGAAGATAGATCGTTCGTACCTTCTAGAGATACCTTGTAAACAAAATTATTTATCGATTTGCTGAAGGAATGATAAAGATCGGATGAACGATACTCAAGTTATGAGCAAAAAACGGCCAGTAAACACCCCCCACCCGCCCCACCCACCACCACAGCATTCTATTGAACGGCAATCTTAGTGAGAGAGAGAGAGAGAGAGAGAGAGAGAGAGAGAGTGAAACTTAGAGATGAGCGCGTCTAGCTCGTGAGCAAATGCGAGCTGCGACGTTAAGGGTACAGAGTATGTGTAATGAACAAATTCTTCATCCCACAATATTTACGGAGTTTTATTCATTATATTTCAATTATTAGGAAGGTATAGGGTTAATTTAATTGTTATTAAGCAATTTTAAGTTAATTTACATTTAAGTATTTTTCGTTATTATAGTTTCTTCCATAGTTTAGTTATGTACTTAAGTTTATTAAGTTATTTTAAAACTTTAACGGTTGGCTTTAGTGAAGACGCAAACCCTTGACTTACGAAGAGACATGTCATAAGAAATAGTGGGCGTTTATGTCATTTTGACAAGTGTTACGTCGTTCGTAAGAAATTTTCGTCGCCATATTTCCAATACGAGCTTACTTTTTAAATCCGGTTCCTATCATGGTTCTTTTTCTTTCGAGCAGCCGACGAGAGGTGTTGAGTGTGTGGTCCAAAAATTTTATAATTGGCAAATCCAATTGGTTAACTCTCCTCGAGTAATCAGAACTAATCTGGTGGCATCCATTGACTTTTAATAGCCAAAATTAATAAATCATCCCTCCAACACCCATAGCTAAATAGTTTTGGGAATATTTCGACGTAAGTCAATTTTCCAATTGGAAAAATATGTTCACCCCAGATATCCCACCCCCCCACACTCAATAGTTGGTTGCGTCGAATCCCATTGGATTTTGCTTAATAGCAACCCCCGCTGGAGCAAAAGCATTGTATGCTTGCATACATAAAAGGTAATTATTGAGAGCGAAACAGCTACGATCAGTAGGCTAACGAAACCCCGCCACCTTTCTTTTATCCAAAGGGCAGCCGCAGTAGCCATGCGAATCAGAGAGCAGGCAGAGGGTTAAGCTCGATCCCACGACAGCGAAGGCAGCGAGAGCAAAACTCGAAACAAAGGTGACAATCCAGTCCACATCTCTCCAACATCGATTCGAGTCGCCTCGCTGCAGTCAAAGAAGAGAAAAGCTCATTGTGGCAAAATATCCGTCACAAGTGCTCATCCAATCTTCTTCTCCTGCTTCTCACCACTGTCTCTATGCTACCCAAAATTCCTTGTGTGAAAAATCCAACCTAAGCTCTGGAAAAGTGCAGTGAAAAGTCCACAGCTGTGGAAAGCCCCAGCTATAAAGGCATAGAGTGAATTCGACCCTGTCAAGAGGAAAATCCCTCGCCCAAAAGTCAAGTCTCTCAGTCCAAGCGTGTAAAGCAAAAACCACAGTGAAAAGCCAACTGAAATGAAGGGATGTCTTCCGTTCAAGACGCCAAGAAATTGAGAGGAAAAATATCCAGCAGATTTAAATAGTGTTAATTTTTTTTTTTTAATTTTTATATATTGGCAAGAATAAGTTTTTTTTTAATATTTTTTTTTTGTGCAAAGCAAAAGTAAAAGCCAAAACATGCATGGATAAGTGTATATGTGTGTGAGAAATACCAAAAACAAAGTCAAACCTACAAAACACTCAGCAACAAGAACAACTAATTAAAATTATGATAAGTGAAGTGATACAGCAAAACAAAAAGTAAAAACCAACGTCCAAAATAAAATTCTATTTAAAAAGGTAACAACAACACATCTACAAAGAACAGCGAAGGACTTCGGCGGAATCTGCAGATGGGTGAGTGCAACCAGTTGGTTTATTTTATATACTTTTTTGTTTTCCACTATGCTTCACAAATTTGTTAAACAGTGTAGTGTGCATTTGCTCTGAAAATCAAGACAAAACTCCCGTTTAAGCTTATGTCTGATCCATCTGATCTGTATAAGAGCGTCTTCGGTGTATAGAGTAAAATAATTTTGCAAAAGTTTTAAGCGAGCCTCACTTGCATTGTCAAGTAACGTTTAATTTTCGATTCTCCTTTCGTAGCAAATACTTATATTTGCCTATGCTGTTTGATATAAAGCAAAGACAAACTTGTAAACTCGCATGCGATTTTTGAATTCGCCTCGGTTATGAAAACGTAATGTTGTAAACAAAGATTATTTTATTTCGACCTTTGAAGTCGACTACACGCAGTATCACATATTAATATTTTTCCAATGCATACATATATACATGAAATTTTAACATCTGTTTGGTTTTACTTCTGATGCACACATTAGTTAGGCCTGTAATGAACATTTGGTTCATAGAATCTTTGGTATCTTCCTGCCAGAGCTAAAAGTTAAACTTTGATATTAAATGAAGAACTAATAATTTCTTTTATATATATGTAATTAGGCATTTATTATCCTTTATCATGTCAATATTTTTTATCATTAACTATATAACTTAATATTATTGTTTCTAAGCACAAATATTTTTGATTACGTTTAGGCAAAAATTATGTGAAGATGAAATGAAATTTATTTTGAATACCCTTTTTATAATTAAATTTTTAGTATTGAGAAAAAGTTAATAAATATTGAAATAATAGATCAGTAAATTAAAAGTTTTCCCCTTTAGTAAAAATGGGGTAAATATCGTGTCGTAACAAAATATGGGATTTTCCAGTAAAACTTTATTCGCCAACGGAAAATCAAGGCAGGGTGGGTGTAGAGGCAGAACTGCAATGTCAACTTAGTAGTTCCACATAGGGTTTACTTTAAAATCTTTCTTTTTCTACTTCTGTCTATTTATGCTTTGCGTTGTAGGTTTTCGGTTATGTTTACATGATTTAAAGGCCGTGGAGACTCTTTTTATTTTAAATATGTGTGTGGGTGTGCTGGTGAAGTGCGTCAAAAGAACCCCCCCAAGACTGTTTCTGCTAGTCGATCACCAGAGTCCCCAATGGACAAGCTCATCAACACGATCCAGCCCGCACTCGTCCTTCCTTTCTATGAGCTAGGATGTGTCTTCCATGAGGTGTGTCATAGTCACCGGACACATTTGGGACAGAGGAAGATCATCTACCATAGAAAAGGTGGACACCCTTGCACTGAAGTAAATCATTCGAGGTGTAGTCGTCGCATACATCTGTGTGTGTGAGTGAAGAGGATAGTTCGAATGCTTATGCTTGCAGCAAGAGGCTTTGTTCGCTAACAGTTTGCTGTCAGTGACCAAAGGAATGGAAAGCGAACTTTAAGTGGCCATGCGCTTTGATACCAGGGAGAATAGTAGTTGTGAAAATGGTTCATGTAAATGAACATCCCGGTGCTTTTAGCTAAGCAATTTAAAGCATCAATAGAAGCTGGTCACCTACAGGCTTACAGACCCTTTCCATCGTTACATATGTTATAGTCGGGCTTGACCGACTTTCTTTCTTGTTTTAAGAGCATCTTTAAGTGGATCACAATATTTCAAATTGGTTCGCTTGAACAAACATGGAATAGTTTGACTTTCGATTTATTAATTCTACGTAAATAATGAAATTTATATACCTCTCTATTCATATACATAATCATAATATTCAATACTTAAGATATGGTAATTATCAAATCCATTAGCTGACATTATAATTTTTTAGGAACTGCTTAGTTTAGGCATTATATATTCCAGGAGCTGTTCATCTATACTAGCTCTCAAATCAGAAAGAACAAACTTCAAGCCCACTCCTGTCAAAATATTTATATGAAAATTTTACATTACTTCTCGTTTCTTCACAACTGGGTAGAGGGCTTAAGTGTTGAAAATGCTTCATCAACTGATACCTGAGTTGCAGGAACAGCTAGTATAATAAAGGCAATATTTATACTCAGTACCGAAGGTACATAGAGTATATTAAGATTGTGCAAACGTATGTAACAGGGAGAGGGAATCGTTTCCGACCCTATAAAGTATATATATTCTTGATCAGCATCAACAGCCGATTCGATATAGCCATGTCCGTCTGTCTGTCTGTCCGTCTGTCTGTCCGTCCGTATGAACGAAGAGATCTCAGAGATGGTAAGAGATAGAGGTTTGACATGTATGGGGCATATATTTCTTATACTTGCAGGCAGATCAAATTTATTTTCCATTTTTGCCACGCCCCTCCCGCCCCCGCAATTTGGAAAAAACATCATATCTCACAGTTTTGATGATAGACGTTCGACCTTCAAGAGATACCTTATACAAATTATTTATCGATGTGCTAAAGGAATGATAAAGTTCGGATGAACGATACTCAAGTTATGAGCAAAAAACGGCCAGTAAACACCCCCCACCCCCACTCATCAACACAGCATTCTATTGAACGGCAATCTTAGTGAGAGAGAGAGAGAGAGAGAGAGAGAGAGAGTGAAATTTAGAGATGAGCGCGTATAACTCGTGAGCAAATGCGAGCTGCGACGTTAAGGGTACAGAGTATGTTATAGTCGGGCTTGACTGACTTTCTTTCTTGTTTTTTTATGTCTTCGTTTTTATGACCTTTCCAAAATTTTTGAACATTTGTATGTAATGTATGTGCTCTTTGACAATTTCTAAAGAAATCGATACCATCACTCACAGCTTTTTTATTTGATATTTGTTTATTGCTTTCATAAGCTTCTCTTCTTTACAATCAGACGTTGAGTCAGTTGCCCTGAAACTGTTTTTTGTAAGAAAAAAAGGAAATCTCGGGTCTGAGAATACTCCAGCCAATACTGGTACTGAACTCATAGTACAAGAATGTTTGTCGGGGCACTTAGATAGTAATAAAAAATGATTTGCTGAAGATTTCAAAACAACTGCGCGGCGTGAAAACCAAGCGTAATATAAATCACTTGGTAGTAATTGTGATCTATACTGTCCGTGCAAAGCCAAGTTGATTCATCATATGGTCAAATGGTATCATATGGTCAAACGGTTTCTTTCCGTATAATCTATCATCATAATCCCACTTTACATCAAAAATCATTCACGCTTAGTTAGAAATGCAATCGTTTATAGTAAAATCTCCAGAGATTTCCAATTATTCCCTGGATGTAACGTTGAATAAATTCATTAAATTGATGAACCTAACCTCATTTTTTGATAAAGTGGTCCGGTTCGGGTTCAGGTTCGAGGAGTCAAAAATATAGAGCGCCTGGTTCATGGTCCGGTCCGCGAACCCCATTTAAAACCTTAATTTTATAAATTATACAACCTACAAGGGTATATAAACTTCGGTCGAGCCGAAGTTAGCTTTCCTCTATTTTTATACCCTTGCAAAGGATATTATAATTTTGCCCAGAAGTTTGCAACGCATAGAAATATTCATTTCCGACCCCATAAACTATATATATTCTTGATCAGGGCGACGAGCTGAGTCGATTGAGCTTTGTCCGTCCGTCTGTCTGTCTGTCCGTCTGTCTGTCTGTCCGTCTGTTTCTACGCAAACTAGTCTATCAGTTTTAAAGATGAAATTTTTCACAGAGCCTTCTTTTTACTGCACGCTGCTAATATGTCGGAACCGACCGGATCGGATGACTATATCTTATTGCTGCCATAGGAACCATCGGTCAAAAAATGGGTCTTAGTGAGAAAAACTTTTTTGTTTTCAATGTTAGCGTTCTTAAACTCGGCCATTATTAATATTATATGCTTTCAAACAGATTTGCAAATGTTGGTCAAGATCGGATGACCATATCTTATAGCTGTCATAGGAACCATCGGTCGGAAAAAAAAAATTTAGATTTTTATGTAAGCGTTTATAAACTCTGATATTTCAAAAACAGCATTTGCAAGGGTGTAAAAACTTCGGCACAGACGAAGTTAGCTTGGCGTTCTCGTTATTTTCCTTAGAGTGAAAATTCCGGATGAAAAATCGCACCTACGACCCATTATATTAGTTTCGAAAACAAAAGTGAAGTATTTGATAATTTGTACGCAGATCAAACTTCGTTTTCATATGCTTAGAAATATCTAATTATTAATTATAAATTATATCCTTAATTGTATTTGAATGCAGATTTCTGGGCACTGAAACGATTACATGTTTACACACAAGTATCGTGGCACCGTAAAAATGATTACTTTTACCTGCAATCTTACTATGCCGGAATCACTCGTGCAGATTTCTAGTACAGATATATGCTATAGTAGTGCGAACTGAATTAAAGCTTTAACGAAGGTAGTAGTAGTACTCAAGGTATGTGCATACGCAACTTTGGGTGCCGATAGCTTGTACAATACGCACAACGCGATGCGCTCCCTAAGTTTCTCTCTCTCACTCTCACAACGCGATGCGCTCTCTAAGTGTTTCTCTCTCTCTCTCTCTCTCACTAAGATTGCCTCTCTTGAACGGAATGTTGTGGTAATGAGGTAGGGTGGGGAGACGGGTAGGGGGTGTTAACTGGCCGTTTTTTACTCATTACTTGAGTATCGTTCATCCGATCTTTATCATTCCTTCAGCAAATCGATAAATAATTTTAATTACTAGATATCTTTAGAAGTTACGAACCATCTATCAACTGTAGTAGATATGACGTTTTTTCCAAATTGTGGAGGCGGGAGGGGGCCAAGCAAAAATTGAAAATAAACTTTATCTGCCTGCAAGTTTAAGATATATATGTCCCATAAATGTCAAACCTCTATCTCTTATCATCTCTGAGATCCGACGGACAGACAGACAGACGGACATGGCTATATCGACTCGGCTGTTGATGCTGATCAAGAATATATATACTTTATAGGGTCGGAAATGATTCCTTCTCCCTGTTACATACCCTTGCACAAACTTAATATACTCTGTGTACCTTTGGTGCAGAGTATAATTATAAAATAATACATAGTAAAGCATAAATATTTATTTTATTACTTATGAATATCACTTTATGTCCTTATTGCATTGTCCTTGCAAAGACTTAAGCATTGGTACATTTTTCGTATTCGTAGCTCACTCCCTTCACCGTGACTTATTTTCGGTCCCTGGTATCTTAGTATGTACCTAGATATAAATACAAAGGTACTTCCAAACACTGGGTATACCATTGCTATAAGTAAAATCTTCACCTCCCCATATGTTTACTCGTCTCTATGATAATCTAAGCTGAAATGAGAATTTTGAATATTGCGCAATTTTGACAGTTTAGTACACCATCAATATTTACCGGTCTACTGTTACCATCTATTAAATCTTCCTAATAATTGTTGGTCATATGAAAAATTCGGCAATTTTTCAATTTTTTTGACCATTGGATCTACACCTTCTATTAACCAACGTCCTGCATTGTCATTTAAGCATCAAGTGCTTTCGTTAATACTCTTATCTCAATTTTGCAAGTTTCGCGGATTTCTTGAGCATTTAAGTTATATAGCCTATGTTCAACTCCAGGATGTCAACCATCAGTGTGCCAAATTTCATCCAAATCCGTTCAGCCATTTCTGCGTGATCGAGTAAGAAACACAAACTTTCACATTTATTATATTAGTAAGATCGTAAGATAGTAATATTTCTTCTACAAAATGAAGTCAAGTATTTACGACATTTTGCTCTGTTCATTTACGTTTTCGTCCTTTGTAGTTCCAATTTTAAACTCAATGGGGCTCTATCAAAAAAATAAAGATTCATTTAATGCAATCCATCACCGTAATCAATTAAACCTAAATCAATAATTACTTGTGAAATGATTACAGAACAAACTGGCGCACCAATCCGATGAAACCCATCCTTTATTCTCAATTGGAAATGGATTTTAATAGTGGATGCTACATACAACCCAATTTAGATATAATGCAAAATGATTTTAATAATGCTGTTCTCTGTTGCACAGAAATCAACTATTTTGTTTCTACATGGGGCAAGCAAGCAAAGACTCAAGAACGAAAGGAAAGACGCGTTACCGTTGGTAAGTTTTTGGCATATCGGCATATTAAATTCTTGGCTTTACACCCCTAAATTGCCAAGCAGAGCTTCTCTCAATCTTTTGGACTATGTGCTTAAGATCCGAACAAGGGAAAGGGACCAACAGTATAACGCCGAATATACCCGTTACACGTAGAGTTAAAAGGGCATACTAAACTCGTGGAAATGTATGTAACAGGCAGAAGGAATCATTTCCGACCATATAAAGTATATATATTCTTGATCAGCATCAACAGCCGAGTCGATTGAGCTTTGTCCGTCCGTCTGTCTGTCCGTCCGTCTATATAAACACCTAGATCTCAGAGACTAGAAGAGCTAGAGCAACCAAATTTAAAATGTAGACTCCTATTGACTAAAAGCAGATCATCTTTGTTTTAAAGTTATAAAACGCCCCCTCCCGCCCGACAATAAAATATGTTAAATAAATCCTACAAATTTTCAGATATCGATCTCAAATTTTAGACTTAAATTTATATTCACAATATCTGTAATTAGAGAAACTTCCATAAATATCGGATAATTAATAGCCAAGCTAAAACATTTTTGCATACTTTTCGGCTTTACCGCCTCAGGAACACAGGAATGGTTTTAAACATTTCTTCCCATGAGTAACGGGTATATCGAAGTCGGTTAGAACCGACTTAAACTTACGCTCTTTATATTAACTTGTAACTTTTATTAGTAATGACAGTTAAGGCAAAGAAAAATGTTTCTTAACCAAAAAAAACGCAACTATAAAATCATTTTAACCAATGAACCGCGGAAGTCCCAGGCGATCTGAAGACATCATAGTTCTTGTAAATTCGCTGTCCATGGAGGATATTTTTTCAGGGTTCCTTGAGTAGGGGTAACTCTACGAAACCATTACCAAATATTCTTTACGACCTATTCTAATACCTAACAAATATACACAGAAAATGTGAAAATCGGCCGAGCCAAACAACGTGAAATGTGTATCAGACTATATTGCCCACATAATTTAAAATAACGCCAGATATACACAATTCATAATTTTCGATATATCTTGGAAAATGAGGATGATGTAGGAAAACTGATAATAGGTTTGGAATGAGAATATAGCCTGGTTAAAGAATTTGTTGCTGCCGTCGATCCAACATACTACATAAAAGTAAATATCAAATCTCACGTACGTTAATACTGGCGTTATACGAAAGATGTCAGAAACACATGATTATTAAAATCAGAAAAGCACAGACAAAATCAAAAAGAGGCAGATATTAAAAAGTAATTCTAAATACATGCCTTGAAGCTTAAACGTTAACCTGCTATTGTAATTATTTGAAAATTTTACAAAACATATTTAATACAGATAATTCTTATTATTATACCTTTGCAACGCATAGAACTGATCATTTCCGACCCCATAAACTATATATATTCTTGATCAGGGCGACGAGCTGAGTCAATTGAGCAGCCGTCCGTCTGTCTGTCTGTCCGTCTTTCTGTCTGTCCGTCTGCCTGTCTGTTCCTACGCAAACTAGTCTCTCAGTTTTAAAGCTACCGAGCTGAAATTTTGCACAGAGTCTTCTTTTTACTGCACGTTGCCAATATGTCGGGGTTTGTTTTCAATGTTATCGTCCTTAAATTCGGCCATTATTAATATTATACGCTTTCAAACAGATTTGGAAATTTTGGTCAAGATCGGATGATTATATCATTTGGCTGCCATAGGACTGATCGGTTGGAAAATGGGTCTTAGTGAAAAAAATTTGTTGTTTTCAAGTAAATCGTTCTTAAGGTCGGCGATTATTAATATTAAACGATTTCAAAATAATTTGAAAAAGTTGATCAACATCGGGTGACTATATCTTATGGTAGCCATAGGACCGATCGGTCGAAAATGGGATTACTTTTTTATGTGTTTTCAAATAGATTCGCAAAATTTGGTCGAAATCGGATGACTATATCTTAAGGCTGCCATAGAACCGATCGGTCGGAAAATCAGTCTTAGTGAGAAAAACTTTTTATACCCTTGTAGAGGGTATATTAAAATTGTCCAGATGTTTGTAACGCATAGAAGGAAGCATCACCCACCACATAAAGTATATATATTCTTGATCAGCATGACGAGCTGAGTTGATTTAGCATTGTCCGTCCGTTTGTCCGTCCGTCTGTCCGTCCGTCTGTTTCTATGCTATCTCCTCCGTCAGTTTTAAAGCTATCATAACCAAACTTTGCACGAAGTTTTTTGGTACAAATACGCTGCACATTTGTCTGAACCGGCCGGATCGGATGACTATAGCATATAGCTGCCATAGGAACGATCGGTCGAAAAACTAGTTTTATTGAGAAAAACTTTTTTGTTTTCAACGCAAACGGCCCCAATCCTCGTATTTTTAAGTTTTCTATGCTTTAACACAATTCCACTAAGTTTTATGAAAATCGGCCAACTATATAGTATAGCTGCCATACTAAAGATATGTCTGAAAAAAAGTCTTAGTATGAAAATTGTTTTTAATGCTATCGCTCCCAAGCTTGTTACTGATCAATATTTTATGCTACCACACAATTCGGCCAAGTTTGATCCAAATCGGATGTTTATTGCATATAGCTGTCATAGGAACGATCGGTCGAAAAAGTAGTTCTAGTGAGAAAAACTTTTTTGTTTGCAATGGTAACGTCTTTTACTTTCCAATTATGAATATTATCAGTTTCCACACAATTTTTCACATTAACAAACTTGCAAGCAAATGGTTTTAGCTACAAGGTTTAATATGTAACTAACTTTATTGAATATCACTTAAGCTAACAATTATAGTCAAGTCGAACGGAGCGATGCAGGCGCGTGCCGCGCGTGGTCGACGCCAAGCCAGAAACTGAGCGCCAGGGATGGCGCGTGTCTTGTCGTTCTGCTATCTCGTCAGGGATGGTGCTCGATTAATGGTGTGACCAGAGGTGGCCAGGGCTGCCACATGGTCAAAGTAATGGCGCGTCTAATACTTTCCAATTATGAATATTATCAGTTTCCACACAATTTTGGGAAGTTTGGTAAAAATCGGATGAATATATCGTATAGCTGCCATATAAATAACTAGCAAGCAAATGGTCAAAGTAATGGCGCCATCTATAGCCGAGTTTGGGAAATAACTCAGCTAAGAATGTTCGACGAAAATCATTTAAAACCTTAATTTTATAAAATATACAACCTACAAGGGTATATAAACTTCGGTCGAGCCGAAGTTAGCTTTCCTCTATTTTTATACTCTGTACCGAAGGTACATAGAGTATATTAAGTTTGTGCCAAAGTATGTAACAGGGAGAAGGAATCATTTCCGACCCTATAAAGTATATATATTCTTAATCAGCATCAACAGCCGAGTCGATATAGCCATGTCCGTCTGTCCGTCTGTCTGTCCGTATGAACGAAGAGATCTCAGGGATGGTAAGAGATAGAGGTTTGACATGTATGGGACATATATTTCTTATACTTGCAGGCAGATCAAGTTTATTTTCAATTTTTGCCACGCCCCCTCCCGCCCCCGCAATTTGGAAAAAACGTCATATCTCCTACAGTTTTGATGATAGAAGGTTTGTATTTTCTAGAGATATCTAGTACTCAAAATTATTTATCGATTTGCTCAAGGAATGATAAAGATCGGATGAACGATACTCAAGTTGTCAGCAAAAAACGGTCAGTTAACACACCCCACCCATAACCTAAGCATTGCGTTCAGCAGAAGCAGTCTTAGTGAGAGAGAGAGAGAGAGAGAGAGAGAGAGAGAGACTTAGAGAGCGCACTGCGTTGTGCGTTGTGTGTTAACTGGCCGTTTGACTCGTGACCAAATGCGAGCTGCGACATTAAGGGTGCAGAGTATGTTATAGTCGGGCTTGACCGACTTTCTTTCTTGTTTGTTTTAAATTTTATCGTTCTTATGCTCGTCGATTGTTAATTTGATATGTTTGAAATCAGATGTTTATCTGTCGGAAAATGGATTTCAGTTAGAAGCATTTTTGATTTTTTTGTAAGCGTTCTTAAACTCTGACTTTTCAAAAACAGCATTTGCAAGGGTATAAAAACATCGGCACAGACGAAGTTAGCTTGGAATTCTCGTTTTTTTTTTTTTAATAAACAATTTTACAAATGCTACTCAGATGCTACACTCAGAAAAAAATCCGTTCTAAATGTACCGAAAACGTGTATTTTTGTGTAGTTTAGCTCTGCTGCTAATTCACATTTTTGTTACCCACTTATAAAATTATTTTTTTTTTTACCTTACCTTAACTGGGAATCGAACTCGGGACCTTGCATAACTGAATACACACGGACGGCGACAGCGCTTTAGCTCAGACGGCTATTACTCACACGCGAATGGTTGCGCTTAAATCGGACTTAAGGGGGGAGCCTGCTTTAGAGGCTTCAAAAAATCGAATTTTTTTTTTTGCATAAATGTCTACCCAAACTATCTAAGAATGTGTCCCTAAGATTTCAGAAACAAATTCAAAATATTTTTAAAGTCACAGGAGAAATAGTGAGCAAGCGTCGAGATTTTTTATATACGAAAACTTTGACGTGCGATTTCTCGGTTTTTCATTTTTACGATTTTTCCTAATTGGCGGGAAAGATAAGGAAAAAATTAAACGTCCTATCGAAACGATACAAAATTTATTGTATTCGGGATTAAATTCTCTTCTAGTTGAACCTAAAAAACCTTAAGAAGTTATGATTAACCCACTTTTTAAACAATCTGAAGTGAATTTTTTTTTTTCTAAAAAAATTATTTTTTTTTTAATTTGCGAAAAAATTTGAATTTCTCACTTGTTGTTCAATTTTCTTGGTTTAACTAGAAGCTATTCCATTGAAAATAGAAAATTTTTTGGGTTTTGTTGTTTCAGATGGAAATTGCGACCTGCATCTTTCCCGCCGCACGACACATGCACACTCGAGGCGCCTCGGCGAAATGCTTGTACCAGGCATAATATGACATATATTTTAATGAAAAAATTTGAGAAGACTGTTGAAATATATAACAATAAAACCTGAAAGTTTCGTTTCCATAGAATATTTCTTTCCTTCCCAAAAAAGTCCTCGGAAAAATCGATTTTTTGAAGCTTCTAAAGCAGGCTCCCCCCTTAAAGCACAGCAGGCAAAAGTACTTAGCGCTTATAGGTCCCTTGGACACCGCGTACCTGCAACGAACGGCGTGGTGTAGAGGATGAGAGGTGGCCTCTCAATGTTGAAGTCGTGGGTTCAAGTCACTGTAGGGGCAGATTTTTTTTTTGTTTTTATATTTTAATTTAGGTACTTAAATTATATCCTTAACCACTTTACTTTG
Source organism: Lordiphosa magnipectinata (assembly GCA_037044535.1). Lineage (NCBI taxonomy): Eukaryota > Metazoa > Arthropoda > Insecta > Diptera > Drosophilidae > Lordiphosa > Lordiphosa magnipectinata. Next base: position 50,029 of record JBAMBO010004539.1, on the reverse strand, counting down.
TTAATAATATAACATAATTTATGCTTAATTTTCAATTTATTATTTTTGGCAATTATCATCATGACGAACACGTCGGTCATATTTCAAGGCACAAGGCGCAAATTGTAAGTTAATCTGACACATAGAATATGAGATTTTGACCACTGGTTTTGATCAATGTTTAGTTTTGAAGGCAATCGACTACACGAAAATCTCTAGAAACTTCCAGGACACTGCTGTGTGTACCACCCTTGATATTTCTGATCGTTCCTTTTTACATGTCTTAATATCTTGTTTTATATTTTCTTTTATGAAGATGAAAATAAATACGAAAGGAGCTATTATCGGTATGTGGTGGAACATAAGGATGTAATACGGGCTGTACAAAATTTGGCAAATGGCCTTCTCAGCTATAAATCTGACATGGAAGAATTTCAACGGGAAATGTTTGAGAAATATAAATACTTATGGGCTGAGGATCGCGAAAAAATTATAAACGCTTTTGTTTTGACAAGACCCTTGACTGTTGATATACGCGATATGTTTCTACATTATGATAACATAACCCGGAAATTAGAAACGATGAAACAAAAACGCATTGTAGGGCCCATCGAAGTACGCATGGGAAATACCATTGAAAAACTGGTGGCAGAGTCAAAAAAGTGGAAAGTGTTGCTGGGCCAATTATTGAGCGTTCAATATAAAAAACAGTTGGATGAAATGATAGAGTTTATCACGGAGCAGAACAATATATTGGATAAGCCAATAAATGACCTTGATGATGTGCGGCAAGCTATGATGGTCTTGGAGAAAGTGCGGGACAATTATATAGAGTAAGTATCGGAAAATCGATTTGCTTGTATAGTTTACGTATCTTTGCATTGGTGTTATTGCATCAAGTCCTTCTGCACACCGAAACTCACTAAAGCAAGTCTCAGTGGTTTCGGCAAGATCCAAAATATGTGTATTGTGATAATAACTGTTGGGGCTGGGTCTACACTGTTCGAAGAATGAGACAAGGCAATTGTAGAAAATTATAGCCTAGTTCCACTGACCCATATAGGTACATTGGGGCGTACTTTTCTCCAAACGATTTTCAACATGTGAAGTTCTTTGCTCAACATGGCTCAAAAAATTCAGTATATTTTATAGAGAATTTTATAACAATCCAAATCATATATTTTAAGGTTTAATGGTATCGTCGCGGCTTTAAAAGTTCCAGTTTCCCCTTAATTTATCATTGAACTATCAATTAAGCAGACATTTTACAAGAGTGTCCAACAAATAAGTTAAATAGTTGTAATAGTTCTTCTTTAATTGATTTTTAAATTTTTTGATGTGCTAGAAACATACTATCGTATAAATTTGAGAGAGTTCCCACTGAGCAGACGTGTTTGTGTCGGGCTCCAGTTTGTGAATATAATTAATGTCACCTGCAACAATAAAAAGCATCAGCTGTTGACACCACACAGAAGGGGGCGCTTACCAAGACGCTCATGCTTGTAGCATACAACGGATGTTGGTATCTTGTTCGAGCAGATGGAAGAAGTAGACCTGTGCGGAACCCGTGCTTGATCCGGCTATCTTCGTCGGCAATGTGGGGTTGGTTCAAAATCAGTCACCGCAGGTTACTAGCTCGTGGATAGTGTATACTCATTTAATTTTAATACTCACGGGTTGTTTTGATTTTATAGGGTAGTGGAAGCCTATCACTTAGCCTGGAAAGGATGGAAAAAAAGGGTTTTGGAGAGCAGAATAGAGGAGGAGAGAAAAAAAAGGGGGTCTCAGAAGTACATGTCGGGTTCTGGCCACACTGAGGTGTTGTTCAGTGGCCATATTCCCCGGCCTACCATGATCACCACTTGCAGGTATGGAACATAGTCCATTGGTGATCCCTTAAACAATGAAGCGTTATTCACTTCATCCCATGGCGGCTCATTATGATTTCCGGACGAAAACTTTAGCTTATTCGGACTTCATCATAAATTTATTCATTGAATTCAATGATTGAGTAGAGGTAAGCATATTAAAACAAGATATTTTTAGTAGCAAAGGGTATCCATTAAGCCTTATTTTCATATATTTTCTTTAGAGCTTTATTTGTTTATTTTTTTTTTTTTATTTGTTTATTTAGAGTCGACAAACAAATGCTGTCAACGAAAGTATAAATACGTTACAAAAAAATTTTATGAGCTAAGGAAGCCTATCAAAGAAAATCTAATAAAATTACAAAATAAACTAATAACGACTCCGACACGGTGGGGGTATTTTATTTGCCCGTCCGGCCAGCTATGCCCCTATTCACAGCCGATTGTAGTCAGAGACGTTATTAGAGCTAACAAAAACTTTAATAATATAGAGATCGAGAAACGGGAGAGAGAGAAAAAACCAAAACCTATAGTTATGTAGGAGCAAAGGAAAAAATAAGATAATATAATAAATTAAACTAAAACAGAGATAGAGAGAGAGAGAGAAAACTATCTAAAAGAAAACTTTAAAAATAAAAAATGTATACGTAAAACTTAAAACTAAATAACCGGAAAATCTCTGACCCGGTGGGGGAGGATTTTTTAGCCAGTCCGGCAAGCTATGCCCCTACTCACAGCTGGGAGTGGTCAGAGATTTCCACGGAGATAATTATAGAGAGACGATTTTAGAGAGAAGAGAGAGAGCTCTGTTGAGAGCAGGTGATTGAGATCATTGTAATTCTTACATAAAACCCGAAATCGATTATGCTGGGCATAATCAGTTGTGCATCTAGACAAGATAAAAGGAAAATAGTTTCTAGTTGGCCTAGAAGGAACGGAAAAGTTAAGGCGACCTAAAAGATCAGAAGAGTCTACATCACCGATAATTAGCTTATGAAGAAAAGAAACACCTAAGACTGTTCTACGGTTAGCTAACGAAGGAAGGTCAATAAGCAAAAGTCTGCTGGAGTACGTTGGTAAACGAAGGTTAGGGTCCCAATTTAAGCCACGTAGGGCAAAAAGCAAGAATTGCTTTTGAACTGATTCAATTCGATCGATATACTTTTTATATTGCGGACACCAGACGGACGAGCAGTATTCAAGTACAGGGCGAACTAGAGCAGTATACAGAAGCTTTGTGGTATATGGATCATTAAATTCCTTCGACCAACGTTTAATGAATCCAAGTACACCTTTCGCCCTATTTACAATAGAGGAGATGTGAGGATTAAAACTCAATTTTGGGTCAAAAAGAACTGTAATGGTCGGCCAAATTCGTTCAGCAATAGGTTCGCAAAATTTAATGCCAAGTTTTTGCATGATGAAGTTGATCAGCATGAACGTGTATAGACCTTCATGCAACTGAAGTTCGATAGGGAAACTATCGATAGTTAATCGGGTGCCAGCTGCTCGAAGGTGAGTGAAGTTGGTTGCTGTTTCCGCTTGCTGTCAAGCGTTCTCTTCTTCTTGGTCTTGACTTTGAGCAGACGTACTCTCGCTTAATCTTTGTGAACAAGGCGCATCCTTACCTATAAAATCGTTTGGTGTTAAAAATACTGACCTAGCAACTAACTAACAAGAGCCAATAGGAGTATTTCTATTCTTACATACGGCCATTCTCAGCAAAGTCAAATCTTTGCTTCTGAGCCAGGTAAATATCAGTAGCAGTGCGTTAGGAGCAAGTTGACTTATTGCACAACTAATCGCAGGCACAACTGGCGTTTTGGCCACTGGCCTTCAATTGCAATTGTCTTGAAGAATATCGGACTGGGCGAGGAGCACGCAAATCTTGCGCCTGCAGCGTCAGTGCTGCTGACGTCACCAGTGCGCTGGCTCTACAGGGTATTGGTGACGTTTCCATTCGACGATACAAATTCCGGCCAGAAACGCTAACAACGTGTAGCCTATTTGTTCTGCGGATGTTACCAACAACCTGCAGTATCTGGGTGCGAAACAGCGACAATAAGAGCAGCGCGCAATAGTGACGTCATCACCGGACTAGAACCTTGAGGCAGTTGCAGGTCGAACCTCGGCCACAGGAGGAAGAAGAAGGATCCGTAGAGAAGAGAGAACACGGATGACACAAAGAGATTGAAGCTGGAGACTGGGTGTGAAGGATTGCACGGAGGGAACACTGCTGAATTGAGCTAACCTTAAACAAACCAAAACTCGTCCGAACGTAGCTCCAATGCCGACAGCTAACTAGTGTGACAGACAGACATTTGCGTTTTGGTTTATTTTTGGTTTTGATTGATTTTTTTGTGTAGTTGATTGGATCAGTATCTGTTGACCATGTATTAATTTAACTCCCTTCGCAGAAAAATCGCCACACTACAGCCATTTCCAAATGAGAATCTAATTAAACTTTTGCATCAAATCGTCACAGTAACCACTTCCACAGCATCGAGGAGAGCTCTCATCGTGAATATGTGTGGGTAAGTGCGCCTTCTGCGCTTGTAATTATGTGCCTTGGAGTTGACTCTATTTGGTAATGATAAATTTCCTGCGATCGGAGTAATCATACGTGGATATATTAGCAACAAGCGAATGAACCAGGCATAACGGAAATATTGTTGTTATGATGGCCGTATCGGAGTCAGCTGATCGTGTCGCTCGCTTATTGCTTGTATGTATCGGTAGTGTTTATACCCTGTAATGTAATAATGAAATAATAGAATCAAAATCTTATTAGCTTTACAACAATGAAAATTTGTGAGAAAATTAATCAAACCCAAACGAAACTTGACCTTAAATTGATTTGAAGTACGATTCCTGATATTGGTTAAACCATAAAAGTACAACTTAGTAACCGGATTAGAATCTCTGAATATGAATTCTTCCCAATATTATACCGACTAGATTAGTTTATTAGTTTATAACATATATATACCTTATCCCCTGCCAGTAATTACCATGAAATATTATGAATAGTAAGTTTTCTTCATTTTTTCTCAATTTTATATTAATAATATTTACTAAAATATTCGTACGATACCGAATTTAACTGAAACCTAAGCGAGTCAGTTTATGTAATCAAAATGAATTCTAAGTTACATGTTCAAGTGGAATAAAACCTTGTATTGCTGCGAATGAAAGGCTAAGTTTTAATATGATGGTGATGGAGTGAACGAAGTTAAAGGCATTTGAATTAGGGATTCACTATGATCAACGGCGAAAGTGAATCATGGAGGGAGGGTTTAGACGCCGGCCTCGCATCTCCAACTGCGCGAGTGCCTTTGATCTGATTAATGTATCCGACATCCTTTCTGTCTTTTTGATTAAAGTCGTGTAAGGTAGAGTTAATAGTATCTACAAATAATAACAATGATTGGAGTATTAGGCTTATATCAGGGACTCTAAAAAATTTAACTATTGTAATGCGGTGGGATTTGTGTTTGCCAAGAACCTCCCCATCCGACTGTTTGCTAGCCCCCTTAACGGGTCCCGTCCGGCATTCACATTCCCCAAGGTCCAGTTTAGCTGAGCATCGAAGAAGAAGTGCTCGCAGACAACAATATACCGTGTTCATTACACGCTCTGAGTAAATTCACCGCGTTTCGGCTTCTTAGCTTTAAAAGGGCTTTAGAGAAATTTTGGAATTAAAATTAGTTGTCGTAAGCTATTGAATCTGAGCGCAGCTTTTTATACCCGTTAGTCGTAGAGTAAAAAGGTTATACTAAAGTCGTGTAAATTGTATGTACCAGGCAGAAGGAAACATTTACGATCATATAAAGTGTATATATTCATGATCAGCATTAACAGCCGAGTCGATATAGCCCGATATAGCCACCTAGATCTCAGAGACTAGGAGAGCTAGAGCAACAAAATCTGATATCTAGACTCCTATTGTCTGCACACAGTTCAAGTTTGTTTCATTTTTGCCACAACTCCGCCCCGTGCCGTCCATAAAAAATGTTGAATAACTCCCACAAATTTAAAGATTTCGAACTCAAATTTAAAACTTACAATTATGTTCGCAACATTGCGGAGAGACCGGCGATGAAAGCCACCTCCGCCGCATACGTTAACAGGGTGGAGGAGAGTGTGGTAATTAAGCGGCAGTGCTCATCCGAGCAGGCAAAGGTGAAGGCCCCAATCAGCAAGCGGCCACGCCCAAGACCGCAGAGCCAGGCTCTACCAAGCTCCACCCCGATCACACAAAAACCCGAAAAGGAGTCGGACATAGAATAGATAGAAGCGACCCTTTCGGTAAGATGACTCAGGAACAGTGGAAGCAAGTGGAGGGGAAGCTGTTCGAGGAGATTTTTAAGAGGATGGACGAGCCAGCAGCGCAACCGGTTACGTTTGACGGAGCAGGCTGGCTGTTTGGAGTCATTGCAGACATGGTAAGCCCATGGGAGGGTGCACAGTTGGAGGTAACTGACAGAGCACGTATTCCGTCAGTTCCGAAGGCGAAGGGCTCTTCCCAAGGGTAGTACCAAAGGAGCAGCCGCTAAAGTTGTTGCGGTGGGAAAACCCGGCCAACAAGCGACTGGAAGGTGCTATATGTTGCTAAGCCCGACAAGAACGGGCAGCACATGGTCCTCCAGATTAACAAGGAGGCCGACGATTTGCTCTACCCAAGGTTCGGGAAGATGACGTGGGGAGTAGGCAGCGTGCACCGACGACTCAAAAAGCGCCACCCAGAAGACAAAAACGAGCACATGCTGGAGGCTGGGGAGGTCGGGAGGACCTTGGCATCGACGTGATGGTCTAAAGAGCCAGCAGCCTCGACATAACATAACTTAACTCCACAGTTTAGGCCAACCGACCTTTCCATGCAATACAACATAACCATTGTCACGGAGACCAAAATTAAATGGGCTATCGATTCGTTCGAACCATTTAAGTCGCCAGCTCCCCATAACATATTTCCTGCCCAACTACAGCAAACCTTTGGGGACACAATGAACTGGCTTCACACAATCTATGGAAGCTGTCTTAAAGTCAACTAAATCGCCACTAGGTGGAGAGAAACTAAAGTAGTATTCATACCGAAAGCTGGCAAAGCTTCACATGCGAAGCCAAACGATTATAGGCCCATCAGCCTATCTTCGTTTCTTCTTAAAACTCTTGAGACTTGTAGACGCACACCTGAGGCAAACTGTAAGTCATCTAGCACAGACCCCACATGCATACAGCAAGGGTAAGTCTACCGAAACCGCCTAGCACTGCCTGGTTTCAAGGAGTGAAAGATCACTTGAAGTAAGAGACTTCTCTTTAGTAGCATTTCTCGATAACGCCATCACCTCTGCCCTGACATATGTATGCCACTACTAAGATTCATTGACCAATTGCTATCCAGCAGGACGGTGTACTTCAAACTTGGCGGTGCAACTGAGCGCAGATGTGTTAACAGAGGCACTCCGCAATGAGGTGGCTGCTGTGGGTTGAAACAGTTAACCAACTGCTGCGGCTTATGGAGGCGGAGGGACACGTAGTGCTAGCTTACGCGGATGATATTGCCATCTTCAAATGTGGTATTTTTCCGCAAACGCTGTGTGACCTTATGCAGACCACACTCACAACACTTTCTCAGTGGACAATATCTTGTGGCTTGGTCGTGAACCCAGCTAAGACGGAACTAGTTCTTTTCACCAGGAAGTACAAAATTCCTGCTTTTATTACTCCTAAAATCAACGGAGTTATCGTTGCATTTGGTGACAATGCCAAATACTTGGGTGTCATTCTGAACAAGGAACTACTCTGGAACGACAGCATAAATGAATGCATAAAAAAAGGCAACCATTGATCTTTACTCGTGCAAAAAGGCAATAGGACGCTAACGGTGTTTTTCCCAGAAATATGTATTAGCGGCGCTCTCCGAAAGACACCGACGTAAGCGCTAAATACTATTCTTCACCTTCTACCACTAGACCTTGTAGCAAAGCAAATGGCTATTACAACAGCCCCAAGAGTCCACGAGAATCCGATGCCAGGAACAGGGGCACTAGGAGAGTTACTTTCATTTCATATCAATACATCGATTAATCATGCATATTGAAATGTTCAAGTCGCTCATACTCGTTAAGAGGAAAATTGCGCAAGCCTATATTATTATATTTTATTTAGAAATATACATTTTTCAAAAATTTTCACCCTAGAATACCAAACTATATAAAATGTACTTATTACGGTCCATCGATGTTGGAAAATATGGTTCAAAAATAAGTTCAGTAAAACGCCAAAAAAACTGTGATACATTTTTCAAGATACAACTTTTGATCCCAACGAGACCAACATATTTTGAAAAGTACTTAGGTAGTTAAAAAACCTCGGCTGGGTTTGGTCTGATTGGCTAAGGTTTTCTTGTGGTGCACAGTTTAATAAAAAAATTAATTTTTTTTTAGAATTGATCCCAAAAAAAAAACGAGAATTCCAAGCTAACTTCGTCCTTGCCGAAGATTTTATACCCTTGCAAATTCTGCTTCTGAAATGACGGACGGAAAAAGCTGAATCGACTCAGCTCGTAGCCCAGATCAAGAATATATATACTAATATTTCTATGCGTTGCAAGCTTCTAGGCAAAATTATAATACCCTTTGAAAGGGTATAAAAATAAATAAAACAAGAAAGAAAGTCGGTCAAGCCCGACTATATCATACTCTGTACCCTTACACTCGCATTTGCTCAGGAGTCAAACGGCCAGTTAACACCCCGCGCACAACGCGGTGCGCTCTCTAAGTTTATCTCTCTCTCTCTCTCTCTTTCTCTCTCTCACTAAGATTGCCTGTGTTGAACGGTTAGGGTATGTTGCTGTGGTTGTTGGTGGGGGGGTGGGTGGTGTTAACTGGCCGTTTTTTGCCCATAACTTGAGTATCGTTCATCCGATCTTTATCATTCCTTCAGCAAATCGATAAATAATTTTGTTTACAATCTCTAGAAGGAACGAACGATCTATCTCCAAAACTGTAGGAGATATGAAGTTTTTTCCAAATTGCGGGGGCGCGAGGGGGCGTGGAAAAAATTGGAAATAAACTTGATCTGCCTGCAAGTATAAGAAATATATGTCCCATACATGTCAAACCTCTATCTCTTACCATCTCTGAGATCTCTTCGTTCATACGGACGGACAGACGGACAGACAGACAGACGGACAGACAGACGGACATGGCTATATCGACTCGGCTGTTGATGCTGATCAAGAATATATATACTTTATAGGGTCGGAAACGATTCCTTCTCCCTGTTACATACTTTTGCACAAACTTAATATACTCTATGTACCTTCGGTACAGAGTATAAAAACGAGAAGGCCAAGCTAACTTCGTCTGTGCCGAAGTTTTTATACCCTTGCAAATGCTGTTTTTGAAATGTCAGAGTTTAAGAACGATTACATAAAAATCAAAAAAAAATTTTAACTAAAACCTATTTTCCGACAGATAAACATCTGATTTTGACCAAATATCGTGAATCTTTTTGAAAACATATCAAAATAAAAAAATCGCCGAGTTTTAGAGCGAAAATTTAAAGTTGATAGTCAGCGACCTTTCTAAATTGTAGAAATTTGAGTATTGCCGGCTCACTTGACCTAGAGCCGGCAATACTCAAATTTCGATAAAACTTAAAACAAAAAACTTATTCTCACTAAGACTCATTTTCCGACCGATCGGTCCTATGGCAGCCTTAAGATATAGTCCGATTTCCGATTTCGACCAAATTTTGCGAATATATAGATATATAGCATATAGAATTAGTAAACAGTGATTAATTTCTTACTAGGAACCATTATCAAGCGATCGGTCCTATGGCACCCATAAGATATAGTCACCCGATGTCGATTAACTTTTTATACCCGTTACTCGTAGAGTAAAAGGGTATACTAAAGTCGTGCAAATGTATGTAACAGCCAGAAGGAATCATTTCCGACCATATGAAGTATATATATTCTTGATCAGCATCAACAGCCGATTCGATATAGCCATGTCCGTCTGTCCGTCTGTCCGTCTGTCCGTCCGTCCGTCCGTCCGTCTGTCTGTATGAACACCTAGATCTCAGAGACTAGAAGAGCTAGAGCAACCAAATTTGAAATGTAGACTCCTATTGTCTGCACGCAGATCAAGTTTATTTTCAATTTTTGCCACGCCCCCTCCCGCCCCCGCAATTTGGAAAAAACGTCATATCTCCTACAGTTTTGGAGATAGATCGTTCGTTCCTTCTAGAGATACCTTGTAAACAAAATTATTTATCGATTTGCTGAAGGAATGCTAAAGATCGGACGAACGATACTCAAGTTATGTGCAAAAAACGGTCAGTTAACACCCACCACCCACCCCACCCATAACCTAAGCATTGCGTTCAGCAGCAATCTTAGTGAGAGAGAGAGAGAGAGAGAGAGAGAGAGAGAGAGAGAGAGAGAGACTTAGAGAGCGCACTGCGTTGTGCGTTGTGTGTTAACTGGCCGTTTGACTCGTGACCAAATTCGAGCTGCGACATTAAGGGTGCAGAGTATGTTATAGTCGGGCTTGACCGACTTTCTTTCTTGTTTGTTTTAAATTTTATCGTTCTTATGCTCGTCGATTGTTAATTTGATATGTTTGAAATCAGATGTTTATCTGTCGGAAAATGGATTTCAGTTAGAAGCATTTTTGATTTTCTTGTAAGCGTTCTTAAACTCTGACTTTTCAAAAACAGCATTTGCAAGGGTATAAAAACATCGGCACAGACGAAGTTAGTAATAAACAATTTTACAAATGCTACTCAGATGCTACACTCAGAAAAAAATCCGTTCTAAATGTACCGAAAACGTGTATTTTTGTGTAGTTTAACTCTGCTGCTCATTCACATTTTTGTTACCCATTTATAAAATTTTTTTTTTTTTACCTTACCTTAACTGGGAATCGATCTCGGGACCTTGCATAACTGAATACACACGGACGGCGATAGCGCTTTAGCTCAGACGGCTATTACTCACACGCGAATGGTTGCGCTTAAATCGGACTTAAGGGGGGAGCCTGCTTTAGAGGCTTCAAAAAATCGAATTTTTTTTTTTGCATAAATGTCTACCCAAACTATCTAAGAATGTGCCCCTAAGATTTCAGAACCAAATTCAAAATATTTTTAAAGTCACAGGAGAAATAGTGAGCAAGCGTCGAGATTTTTTATATACGAAAACTTTGACTTGCGATTTCTCGGTTTTTCATTTTTACGATTTTTCCTAATTGGCGGGAAAGATAAGGAAAAAATTAAACGTCCAATCGAAACGATACAAAATTTATTGTATTCGGGTTCTCTTCTAGTTGAACCTAAAAAACCTTAAGAAGTTATGATTAACCCACTTTTTAAACAATCTGAAGTGCATTTTTTTTTTTCTAAAAAAATGTTTTTTTTTTTTAATTTGCGAAAAAATTTGAATTTCTCACTTGTTGTTCAATTTTCTTGGTTTAACTAGAAGCTATTCCATTGAAAATAGAAAATTTTTTGGGTTTTGTTGTTTCAGATGGAAATTGCGACCTGCATCTTTCCCGCCGCACGACACATGCACACTCGAGGCGCCTCGGCGAAATGCTTGTACCAGGCATAATATGACATATATTTTAATCAAAAAATTTTAGAAGACTGTTGAAATATATAACAATAAAACCTGAAAGTTTCGTTTCCATAGAATATTTCTTTCCTTCCCAAAAAAGTCCTCGGAAAAATCGATTTTTTGAAGCTTCTAAAGCAGGCTCCCCCCTTAAAGCACAGCAGGCAAAAGTACTTAGCGCTTATAGGTCCCTTGGACACCGCGTACCTGCAACGAACGGCGTGGTGTAGAGGATGAGAGGTGGCCTCTCAATGTTGAAGTCGTGGGTTCAAGTCACTGTAGGGGCAGATTTTTTTTTTGTTTTTATATTTTAATTTAGGTACTTAAATTATATCCTTAACCACTTTACTTTGTTAATAATATAACATAATTTATGCTTAATTTTCAATTTATTATTTTTGGCAATTATCATCATGACGAACACGTCGGTCATATTTCAAGGCACAAGGCGCAAATTGTAAGTTAATCTGACACATAGAATATGAGATTTTGACCACTGGTTTTGATCAATGTTTAGTTTTGAAGGCAATCGACTACACGAAAATCTCTAGAAACTTCCAGGACACTGCTGTGTGTACCACCCTTGATATTTCTGATCGTTCCTTTTTACATGTCTTAATATCTTGTTTTATATTTTCTTTTATGAAGATGAAAATAAATACGAAAGGAGCTATTATCGGTATGTGGTGGAACATAAGGATGTAATACGGGCTGTACAAAATTTGGCAAATGGCCTTCTCAGCTATAAATCTGACATGGAAGAATTTCAACGGGAAATGTTTGAGAAATATAAATACTTATGGGCTGAGGATCGCGAAAAAATTATAAACGCTTTTGTTTTGACAAGACCCTTGACTGTTGATATACGCGATATGTTTCTACATTATGATAACATAACCCGGAAATTAGAAACGATGAAACAAAAACGCATTGTAGGGCCCATCGAAGTACGCATGGGAAATACCATTGAAAAACTGGTGGCAGAGTCAAAAAAGTGGAAAGTGTTGCTGGGCCAATTATTGAGCGTTCAATATAAAAAACAGTTGGATGAAATGATAGAGTTTATCACGGAGCAGAACAATATATTGGATAAGCCAATAAATGACCTTGATGATGTGCGGCAAGCTATGATGGTCTTGGAGAAAGTGCGGGACAATTATATAGAGTAAGTATCGGAAAATCGATTTGCTTGTATAGTTTACGTATCTTTGCATTGGTGTTATTGCATCAAGTCCTTCTGCACACCGAAACTCACTAAAGCAAGTCTCAGTGGTTTCGGCAAGATCCAAAATATGTGTATTGTGATAATAACTGTTGGGGCTGGGTCTACACTGTTCGAAGAATGAGACAAGGCAATTGTAGAAAATTATAGCCTAGTTCCACTGACCCATATAGGTACATTGGGGCGTACTTTTCTCCAAACGATTTTCAACATGTGAAGTTCTTTGCTCAACATGGCTCAAAAAATTCAGTATATTTTATAGAGAATTTTATAACAATCCAAATCATATATTTTAAGGTTTAATGGTATCGTCGCGGCTTTAAAAGTTCCAGTTTCCCCTTAATTTATCATTGAACTATCAATTAAGCAGACATTTTACAAGAGTGTCCAACAAATAAGTTAAATAGTTGTAATAGTTCTTCTTTAATTGATTTTTAAATTTTTTGATGTGCTAGAAACATACTATCGTATAAATTTGAGAGAGTTCCCACTGAGCAGACGTGTTTGTGTCGGGCTCCAGTTTGTGAATATAATTAATGTCACCTGCAACAATAAAAAGCATCAGCTGTTGACACCACACAGAAGGGGGCGCTTACCAAGACGCTCATGCTTGTAGCATACAACGGATGTTGGTATCTTGTTCGAGCAGATGGAAGAAGTAGACCTGTGCGGAACCCGTGCTTGATCCGGCTATCTTCGTCGGCAATGTGGGGTTGGTTCAAAATCAGTCACCGCAGGTTACTAGCTCGTGGATAGTGTATACTCATTTAATTTTAATACTCACGGGTTGTTTTGATTTTATAGGGTAGTGGAAGCCTATCACTTAGCCTGGAAAGGATGGAAAAAAAGGGTTTTGGAGAGCAGAATAGAGGAGGAGAGAAAAAAAAGGGGGTCTCAGAAGTACATGTCGGGTTCTGGCCACACTGAGGTGTTGTTCAGTGGCCATATTCCCCGGCCTACCATGATCACCACTTGCAGGTATGGAACATAGTCCATTGGTGATCCCTTAAACAATGAAGCGTTATTCACTTCATCCCATGGCGGCTCATTATGATTTCCGGACGAAAACTTTAGCTTATTCGGACTTCATCATAAATTTATTCATTGAATTCAATGATTGAGTAGAGGTAAGCATATTAAAACAAGATATTTTTAGTAGCAAAGGGTATCCATTAAGCCTTATTTTCATATATTTTCTTTAGAGCTTTATTTGTTTATTTTTTTTTTTTTATTTGTTTATTTAGAGTCGACAAACAAATGCTGTCAACGAAAGTATAAATACGTTACAAAAAAATTTTATGAGCTAAGGAAGCCTATCAAAGAAAATCTAATAAAATTACAAAATAAACTAATAACGACTCCGACACGGTGGGGGTATTTTATTTGCCCGTCCGGCCAGCTATGCCCCTATTCACAGCCGATTGTAGTCAGAGACGTTATTAGAGCTAACAAAAACTTTAATAATATAGAGATCGAGAAACGGGAGAGAGAGAAAAAACCAAAACCTATAGTTATGTAGGAGCAAAGGAAAAAATAAGATAATATAATAAATTAAACTAAAACAGAGATAGAGAGAGAGAGAGAAAACTATCTAAAAGAAAACTTTAAAAATAAAAAATGTATACGTAAAACTTAAAACTAAATAACCGGAAAATCTCTGACCCGGTGGGGGAGGATTTTTTAGCCAGTCCGGCAAGCTATGCCCCTACTCACAGCTGGGAGTGGTCAGAGATTTCCACGGAGATAATTATAGAGAGACGATTTTAGAGAGAAGAGAGAGAGCTCTGTTGAGAGCAGGTGATTGAGATCATTGTAATTCTTACATAAAACCCGAAATCGATTATGCTGGGCATAATCAGTTGTGCATCTAGACAAGATAAAAGGAAAATAGTTTCTAGTTGGCCTAGAAGGAACGGAAAAGTTAAGGCGACCTAAAAGATCAGAAGAGTCTACATCACCGATAATTAGCTTATGAAGAAAAGAAACACCTAAGACTGTTCTACGGTTAGCTAACGAAGGAAGGTCAATAAGCAAAAGTCTGCTGGAGTACGTTGGTAAACGAAGGTTAGGGTCCCAATTTAAGCCACGTAGGGCAAAAAGCAAGAATTGCTTTTGAACTGATTCAATTCGATCGATATACTTTTTATATTGCGGACACCAGACGGACGAGCAGTATTCAAGTACAGGGCGAACTAGAGCAGTATACAGAAGCTTTGTGGTATATGGATCATTAAATTCCTTCGACCAACGTTTAATGAATCCAAGTACACCTTTCGCCCTATTTACAATAGAGGAGATGTGAGGATTAAAACTCAATTTTGGGTCAAAAAGAACTGTAATGGTCGGCCAAATTCGTTCAGCAATAGGTTCGCAAAATTCAATGCCAAGTTTTTGCATGATGAAGTTGATCAGCATGAACGTGTATAGACCTTCATGCAACTGAAATTCGATAGGGAAACTATCGAAAGTTAATCGGGTGCCAGCTGCTCGAAGGTGAGTGAAGTTGGTTGCTGTTTCCGCTTGCTGTCAAGCGTTCTCTTCTCTCTTGGTCTTGACTTTGAGCAGACGTACTCTCGCTTAATCTTTGTGAACAAGGCGCATCCTTACCTATAAAATCGTTTGGTGTTAAAAATACTGACTTAGCAACTAACTAACAAGAGCCAATAGGAGTATTTCTATTCTTACATACGGCCATTCTCAGCAAAGTCAAATCTTTGCTTCTGAGCCAGGTAAATATCAGTAGCAGTGCGTTAGGAGCAAGTTGACTTATTGCACAACTAATCGCAGGTACAACTGGCGTTTTGGGCCACTGGCCTTCTATGGCAATTGTCTCGAAGAATATCGGACTGGGCGAGAAGCACGCAATTCTTGCGCCTGCAGCATCTGTGCTGCTGACGTCACAAGTGCGCTGGCTCTACAGGGTATTGGTGACGTTTCCATTTCGACGATACAAATCTCGGCCAGAAACGCTAACAACGTGTAGCCTATTTGTTCTGCGGATGTCACCAACAACCTGCAGTATCTGGGTGCGAAACAGCGACGATAAGACAAGTGCGCAATAGTGACGTCATCACCGGACTAGAACCTTGAGGCAGTTGCAGGTCGAAACTCGGCCACAGGAAGAAGAAGAAGGATCCGTAGCGAAGAGAGAACACGGATGACACAAAGCGATTGAAGCTGGAGACTGGGTGTGAAGGATGGCACAGAGGGAACACTGCTGAATTGAGCTAACCTTAAACAAACCAAAACTCGTCCGAAACGTAGCTCCAATGCCGACAGCTAACTAGTGTGCCAGACAGACATTTGCGTTTTGGTTTATTTTTTGGTTTTTATTGATTTTTTTTTGTGTAGTTGATTGGATCAGTATCTGTTGACCATGTATTAATTTAACTCCCTTCGCAGAAAAATCGCCACACTACAGCCCATTTCCAAATGAGAATCTAATTAAACTTTTACATCAAATCGTCACAGTAACTACTTCCACAGCATCGAGGAGAGCTCTCATCGTGAATATGTTTGGGTAAGTGCGCCTTCTGCGCTTGCATTCATGTGCCTTGTAGTTGAATCTATTTGGTAATGACAAATTTCCTGCGATCGGAGTAATCATACGTGGATATATTGGCAACAAGCGAATGAACCAGGCATAACTGTAATATTGTTGTTATGATGGCCGTATCGGAGTCAGCTGATCGTGTCGCTCGCTTATTGCTTGTATGTAGCGGTAGTGTTTATACCCTGTAATTGAATAAGGAAATGATAGAATCAAAATCGTATTTGCTCTACAACAATGAAAATGATATGAGAAAATTAATCAAACCCAAACAAAATTTAACCTCAAATTGATTTGACGTACGATTCCCAATATGGGTCAGACCGCAAAAGTACAACTTAGTAACAGGATTGGAATCTCGGAATATGAACTCTTCCCAATATGATACCGACTAGATTAGTTTATTAGTTTATATATATACTTTATCCCCTGCTAGTAATCACTATAAAGCATTATGAATATTAAGTTTTGTTCAATTTTTCTCAATTTTATATATTAATAATATTTACTAAAATATTCGTACGATACCGAATTTAACTGAAACTTAAGCGAGTCAGTTTATGTAATCAAAAATGAATTCTAATTTACATGTGCAAGTGGAATAAAACCTTGTAATTGCTGCGAATGAAAAGCTAAGTTTTAATATGATGGTGATGGAGTGAACGAAGTTAAAGGCATTTGAATTAGGGATTCACTATGATCAACGGCGAAAGTGAATCATGGAGGGAGGGTTTAGACGCCGGCCTCGCATCTCCAACTGCGCGAGTGCCTTTGATCCGATTAATGTATCCGACATATTTTCTGTCTTTTTTGATTAAAGTCGTGTAAAGTAGAGTTAATAGTATCTTCAAATAATAACAATGATTGGAGTATTAGGCTTATATCAGGGACTCTAAAAAAAAAAATTTAACTATTGTAATGCGGTGGGATTTGTGTTTGCCAAGAACCCCCCATCCGACTGTTTGCTAGCTCCCTTAACGGGTCCCGTCCGGCATTCACATTCCCCAAGGTCCAGTTTAGCTGAGCATCGAAAAAGAAGAAGCGCTCGCAGACAACTATATACCGTGTTCATTACAGAACTCCAAGATCAACGAGTGTAGATATTCGTTCCAAGGGTTCATTGCCAATCTTATAGGTAGCCAGCGAAGGTTTGCAACGATGGAAAGTCATAAACATGCACTTAGAGCAATTAAGGTGTAATTGATTAATCAAGCACCAGGACTGCAAGGAGTTTAGATCATCTTGCAGTCTGATCGAATGCGTCGGGTCGTTGAAAGATAAAATAAGTTTCACATCATCGGCGTACATAAGTATCCGAGAGTAAGACAATATTGTGGGGAGATCATTAATAAAAAGAGTAAAAAACAAAGGGCCGAGATGGCTGCCTTGTGGCACACCAGAAGTGACAAAGACAGGCTTTGAAGTATTAGAGCGAAGCAGAACTTTTTGAGTTCTATCTTTTAAATAGGACGAAGTCCAAAGCAGAAAAGAGGAAGGAAATCCTAAACGATCAAGCTTAAAGAGGAGAATATCGTGGTTCACAGAATCAAATGCTTTACTGAAGTCGGTGTAGATGACATCAGTTTGATTTTTTAAAAGGAATCCATCGTTAACCATTGAGGTAAATTCAAGCAAATTGGTCGTAGTTGACCGACGCTTTGTAAATCCATGCTGGAAAGGTGATAAAATCGATTTACAATAGAGCTGTAAGGATGAGGTTAGAATCTGTTCAAATAATTTTGGAATAGCGGAAAGCTTGGCTATACCCCTATAATTGGATATATCAGATTTTCCTCCCTTTTTGTGAAGAGGAATGATATAAGATTCTTTCCAAAGATTCGGAAACACAGTAGATTCTAGAGATAGATTAAAAAGCTTAAGCAAAGGACTGCATAAGGAAAAACAACACTCTTTAAGCACGCAACTGGGAATGTTGTCAGGCCCAGGGGAGTATGAGGATTTAAGTGATTTCAAATATGAAAGCAAGGAGCTTTTTGAAGTTGAGGGAGCACATATCGAGTTGGAAGAAGGAATGTTATAAGGATAAGAAGTATTGGTAAAACGGGCAGAGGAATAAGTTGATTGGAAGAAGTCCGCGAATAGGTCAACGGCAGTGGAGTCGTCGTTAGCCTTTTGGTCACCAAGAAAAAAAGAAGAAGGTAAAGAAGAGGATCTACGTTTAGAGTTGACAAAGCTATAGAATTGTTTTGGGTCCTCTGCAAATTGAATTTTGCATCGGGCAAGATATTTCTTATAGCACTCAGAATTAAAAAGTGTAAAGTTCGATTTTGCTATTGAGTATTGAGAAAAGTCAACAACAGAACCAGTACGTTTATACTTTTTGAAGCATCTAGACTTAATATTTTTCAAATTAGAAAGCCTAGGACAGTACCAAGGAGGATTAATGGACGCTGGAGAGGGAGCGCTATTAGGAATACAAATATCTAAGAGAGAATTAATGGAATCATAGAAAAAGGTAAAAGCAAAGCTTAAATCAACCGCATTGTACAAAGGAGTCCAGTCTGTTGCACAAATAAGTTGATTTAATAAAGTAAAGTTTCCTTTACGAAAGCAACGACGAGGTTTGTTTGAAGCTATAGATGTTGAAGAGATAGGTCCAATAACTGAAAGGGAGATTTCAATTGTAGGATGGTAAGAATCTTCAGGAAGTGATAGGGGGGCAGACCTAGAGACTACGGCATTAGCACTGTCAGCGACAAAGACTAGATCCAGCAATTTATTTAAATCGTTTGGAATTGTATTAATTTGAAACAAGGACATATCAAACAGATGATCTAAAAAGTCATGCTGTGTTGAAGGAACAAGATAACTTGACCCATTAAGAAATGACCAGGCGATGTTTGGCAAGTTGAAATCGCCTACAACAACCATTGAGTCAATGTCTCGTAATTGGGCACAAACATCTTTTATACAAGCTATATGATGCATATAAACTTGAATATCGGAAGAAGGAGGGATATAAGAACAAGTGATATATAAAGAAGAGGAAGGAAAAGATACCTTAACGGCAACAAATTCAACACCATCAGGCAGTAACTAAACTTCATTCTTAAATCTTTCTTTGTTTTTACTAACGAGCAGTACTACCTAAGATATCTATAAAAATAAGTTTATTCTAAGAGCAAGTGAAATGAAAGTAAAAGTTAGCTGTAAAGTAAGAGCAAATTATAAATGACAGTTCGCCATTGGTTGGGTATGTATATATAGTATAGGTAAATAAAGAATATGTTTAGGAATTAAATTCAAGGTGCGACTATTTTAATATGGAGATTCGCCAAGTACTCGCATTTTGGTCTTACATGAAGAAGTACTACTGTACGCAGCCAAACAGCTGAGTTGAGCTAGGTCAGGTTCTGGGTTACAATCCCAAAGGTGGGAACAAAGATGTAAACAGAGATCTTCCGTTGGTTTTTGGTGTGTGCCTTTGCTCTGGCTTATCAGCAGCGATTTAACGGCGATCCAAGCCGGCGCTTACACATGAAGATGAGGGTAAACTGAGAGTTAATATAAGAGAACGCTATTTGCGTCAGTGGGACACTTCTTAGGTTGTCAAACTTATAAAAAAACAACTGTGTTGACAGAGTAAGAGAGTATGACGCAAGCGGCGCTTACTCTTTCAAAACAATCAAATATTAATAATGGCCTGAAGGGCTGTGTACACTTACGGCTTGATGATCCAGCGGGGGAAAGGCCTTTCTCCAGATGATCAGCTGTGGGGGTTTGATCTTATTTGTGTTAGAGTAAAGATGTGTGAAGCTTGTTTTTCGGTTTAGGTTTTGACGATCACAGCAGCAACATCAAAGCAAGACAAAAAAAACTTTAAAGAACTCTCACTTGCTCTGTGAGAGCGTTTTGCCAATTGGCCCAAAAAAAAATGTCTTGAATTGATTTATGTAGCAACCACAAATTTAGCCCTTTTCTTTTAATTTCACTTGGTTTTCTCACATCTCTTTCTATTGGGTCACTATATTCTCTGGGGAGGCTTAGTTTTAAATTATCCAATACAAATCCCAGGGTGTGCACTGGGCCTCAAAGAGACTTCTCATGGTTTTCTTTAGAAAGCACTTTTTAGTTGGGAAACAGTCTAAACAGAGGTACCAGGGTGTGCACTGGGCTCTAGAGAGGAAGCTACGGATTCACTACCCCACGCATTGGACAAACTGGGTTATGTTGCTGGGCAAGAGCTGGCATCCACGGCTTTCGTGCGTGCGCTGGCCGGCCCAATGATGATTGTCTGTTCAGGGAGAGCACGATGACTGGCGATCTGGGACAAGAGGCCAGACCTTCATGATTAAGTGAAGAGAACGGTACCACGAAGGGGTAATTAGAATGTGTCTGTTGGAGGCAAGCGGATTGTATAATTACCATAAGCAGGATGGCGCTCAAATTATTCTTTGCTGTCTGAGGCAGCTGTTTAGAGAGGATCCGCCTAGAGGTTAGGTTTTGGAACGATATCCGAATTGGTTTTTGCTGGATTGTTTTAAACCTCTGCAGAAAACCATTAATTAGCTGACAGAAATTGTCAAGGCAATGGGATAGCTCACCAAGCTCGAGCTGATATTTTCATGGAGAAAAATAGCACTTATCAACGCAGGCGAAAATAAAACTGGATTTATCTCCTTTGAAGGCAGATTAATTGCAACTTCTTGTTAGTTGGCCGTGCGGATTAGATGGGTTTGATCATTTTTCCGCTGACACGTCTGCTTGGCTTGGTGCATTTTTCGATTGGTAATCGCTAGTGAGACTCATTGAATAAACCGAATAAAAGGGGAATCGATAATGCAACCGACATTAATTTAATTTTAGCAGACAGAGCCCACAATAAAAATTAACCTATGTTTAACTAAAGTTGCACACAATTGGATACACTCCTCTTGGTTAATTTTTAATTAGTTAAATTATCGACTTTCAAGTGATCAAGTGGTGGGATCTTTGGTTGCCTACTTTTACGCTTGTGGTTGATCTAAAGAGACGAGCGCTACTACATGCTGACAGCGGATAGTTGAAGCCGCAGCTTGGGTAACATTTTATCACTTTAATTTTGGCCATCATCAAGCAACATAAGTCTGGCGAACAAGCGATGGAGCCGACGATGGGAGACTTATTTAAAGCCATTAATGCAACGAAAGCAGAAGCCGCCCAACACTATAAATACGTGGCAGAAAATATGGCTACCAAAACTTGCCTTCAATGTATGAGCACACACTTTACATCGCAGATAGAAGAACTTAAGGTCGAAAATACAATGTTAAAAAAACAGTTGGCAAAATTGCAGTCAGAAAGAGATTTTTCGACCAAGGATATAGTGCGAATGGTGGACGCGAGCAAGGAAAACAACGTCATTATAAATGGTCTAACTACGCAAGGTACCCCTCAAAACTGAGGTGAAGGAACTTTTCGAGTAAAAACTACAATTAGAAAATGTTGAGATAAGGGATGCAAGGATCATTAGTAGCAGAAACGGAAAAAAAGTGGTAATAGCTACGCTCGAATCTAAAAAGGTGGTAGCTAAATTATTTAAAAATGTTAAGAAATTAGCAGGTACCAGAATATATATCGAGAAAGATCTAAGTGAAGCCAGACAAATGGATAAAAAAAATATTGCTGCAACTTCGACGAAACCCATCGTCTCTAAGTCCCTCACAAGAATGCATTGTCACGAACGATAAATTTTGGATGCAAAACAAATGGTTTTGATTTGATACAAATAAAATATTGAGAGCAGGAGATATAACCGCCGAAGCTGCCATTAGAGACCTTTGGGGAGAACGTGCCAAAGACATCACCACTGATTTCAACAAGCTCAAAGATTCCTTAAATACAAAAAGCTAGATGTCGAAAATGTATTCAGCAGGATTCCAATTAACACAATTAATATAAATTTGAAAATAATAGCGTAAAACATTAATGGACTTCATAGCAAACTATTACATAGAGAGTTTTTGAACTACCTAAGCACAGCAGACATTTTCATACTAACAGAAAGAGAAAATACAAATTTGGCAGGGCTATAGGAGGGCTTTGCGGAGTGAAAAAATCACTAATGGAAAAAGGGATCGAATATTCGTTTGAAAATGAAATGTACATAAATATTATAAATATCAAAACTACCCACTTACAGTTCTCCATTTTCCCTCTCTACATACGCGGTTGAGATTGGCGAGAAGAATTTGAAGTAATCAAGGACTTCTTTACACAGTCATCAACATGCTGCCCTATAATAATGGGAGGCCTAAACGTCCGTATTGGAAATGAATACCAAGGGCTAGCCGAATTGACCCTAGCACATTTCCCAGCTGGCTGCAGATACAGATCGTCAAAGGATGAGGTGGTCAACGCAAATGGTCGTGACTTTTTGAACTTTTGTGACGACTATGGTCTTATCGTTTGGAATGGTCGAACACTAGGCGATGAAATGGGTAACTTTACTTAATTTATCAAGCCAAGAAAACTCTGTAAATGATATTTGCGCAGTCTCCATCTGCCAAACGCCATCTGGTCAGACCACTTGCCAGTCAAACTAACTATGAACCTGACTAGCACTAAGCAATCAAAACTTGATATGAAGCTGCTGCCAAAACTATACTGGAATGAATCCATTAAAGCCAAGTATATATCGCTCTTGAACAAAAATGTGCAAAAAATTAAACAATCACCGGAAATTCAATTACTTGATCTTACCTCAGCCATTAAATTATTATGTGCTATAAAGGCGTCTGATAATAAATTTCTTCTCAAAAATAAATGGTTTGTTCAGAAGTGAATGCGTGAGAGAAAAGAGACTTTTAAGGAGCTTAAAACTGATAAACGTACCGGTGGTCTCTCTGATAAAAAACATTATATGGAGAAAAAAAAGGAATATAACCAACTGTGCCTTTTAAAAAAAAGAGAGTACTTCGATTCCTTTGCACAATCTTTAGCAGAAGTAAGAAACACGAAGGATTTGTGGAATATTGTGAAGAATTGTATAACAGAAAACGTCTTTAAGATGCATTTCAATGAATTATCAAACCTTCACAGAACAGCTTCACAGAATAGCAGCCTAGACGAGCCCATCACAATTATGGAGATACGATCAATGCTCGCAAAGACAACAAATAATAAAGCGCCAGGAGACGATCGAATATCATACGAATTCTACGCAAATGCCTCTGAAGAATTCTTGGAAGAGCTCGTTAAAGTGTATAACAACCATACTCACAAATACAAATTGTGATGACTCTTTCAAGCGAAGCATTGTATTTGCCATTAATAAGAAAGGTGACTTAAATAACCCGAAAAATTATAGAGGTATATCCTTTATGAACTGCTGTGCGAAAATTCTTATGGGTATAATAAACGAAAGGCTGACGGAATGGACCAAGTTAAACAACAAAACAAACTAACGAGTTTCAGGCCGGATTTCGACAAAACTACTCCACAACTGACAATATATATAAGCCTAATTGCAATAGTGAAGCTTAAATGGGCAGAAAACAAAAATGTTTATGCATTTGACTCTTATTATTTGACTCTATCCTAACACTCTACCATACATACTTATGAAAGAAGAATCCCTTCAAGCCTTTTTATTTAAAGAAAAGTCGAAAAAGAATAAGATGAAGAACCAAGGTAAATGAATGAGAGAGAGAGAGAGAAAGGAAGGAAAAAGGGTTTCAGGCCCACACTGGGTTAAGCTACTAAGGTGTACTGTAGCTTCGCTTCTGCACCCACCCTACCTTTGGTTTCCTGTTAGCGAACATATTTATAAGAAATGTAACATACAACGAAGCTGTCTGTTAGGTTGGAACGAGAAGATGGGATTGAGCACGTGCTGGTTCCGGCTCAAAGGTCATCGGTAAAGGGATGGGTTCAGAAAGGTTATACCAACGTGCTACACACTCGCTTGCTCTACAAATAATTATATCAGATTCGCGTGCTGGTTTGAAGGGACAGTACAATGCTCGATGAAACTCGCTGGAAAGGAAAAATAAAAAGGGAGAACAGACGGACAGCAGAAAGAAATAGAGAAGCCTAGAAGAAAGGACATTACGCGAAGGACTAGACAAATACCCGTGTTGGGTTCATTGTACCGGCTAATGCTGTTTGTGAGGCTGCGCTGATGTTACTGCGACAGCAGATGTTGCCCACCCTACCTGATCACCATGCCGCAAGACCCAAGGAGAGGTCGGTGATCCCTATAAAAACACTCAAACTATTACATTGACGTACTACGACGACGCATGGCTCCGATCAAAAAGAACACACTAGCACATCTCAAACTTCATTATAATTTTATTCAAATTAAGATTCCAAAAGTGATCATGACAACGACTAATATTAGAAAAAAACTATGAAAACTAATTAAAGGTAAATATATAAGAATAGATATTTAAAGTGGCTGTGTAAGTGAGTGTGGGTTGCTGTAACAAGTAATATTTGATTAAACATAGGTATATATGCGTGAGTATAGGTAAAAATAGAATTATATAATAACTGGAATATCAAAAAAAAACTATATTAGGAATTCATTAAAAATCCTTTTTTATTTACTTTAGGTGAAACAAAAGAATTATTCAATATATTTATATGTGCGGGCAACAAAAACTGTGAGCACAAATCCAGATGGTCAACGACCTGACAGCAATGATCAGCTGTTCGCTTGCATTGGCAAAAATTCAATTATTCGCGATCCAATATGTAAATGCTTTTAGTTCAACGGCTTTAGCTTTAACATGAGTTTACCGTCCACATGGGAACTTGCGATCCACACTTGTTCGCTAAAGCCCTATACGGACATCCGACGTTCGTAATTTAGCTAACTTCGTCTGATGTTTCGTCACTGTGGAACGTAAGAGAAGTGTGACCAGAATTCAGAAAAAATTACGCCGAAAATTAAAGTTTGTGACTAGTTTAACTGGCGGCGGGTCACACTGCTCTATCAACTGTATTATGATTTGATGCCAAGATGTTTTTTATTGTAAAAGCTCGGCCACTTCTCCCCAAGTCTTGTTCACAAGATTTAAGTCCGAATGCTTGGGGTGGGAAAGATCGCATGGCCCCCCATTGGGCCTGCCAGAATGCAGCAGCAGCTACAACAATACCTGTATGCTGCCCATCTCAATGATGCCACTGATTCACCCGGGTCAGAATGCCGTCCACCACCACCTACGTCGACATCAAATCAACACAAGCTGCGGTACAACACGGCTCCCGCCCACCTACCGGCTATCGGCTTCGCCTCGGCCCCAGTGCGGGTGCTGAATCCTGCCCAGCAGACGCTACAAGAATCATAATTTCTCATTATCCGTCAGAAATTTACTAGCATACCAACTAGTCTTAATTCACATACTGCAATGCCCATTGTATTTGCCCGGTGCCTCCACTGCGTGGTTGTCCACCTAGTAGTTAGTTTTATTAAAGCCGCACACCTGCGTTTACGCCGTGTGCAGATGCCGTGAGGCATGTTAGCTCTGTCGGGACTAGCAGAAATTCATGTTTGGATCGACCGACGACAATAAATGTCAATTCTGCGTCTATCCCCCCTGCGCAAGCCCAGTGGCCCGATGGCCGCCCAAGGGGCGAAAACTAGCTATTCACTCGAAAAAAATGGAAAGATCGCAAATGACATCCCGCTATTTCAACGCCAAAATTAAAGAAATTTTCCTTCATGCGAAAACATTTCCAAATGACGCTTTCGTTGTTGCTTTTCTGCCATGGTTTTTAAATTATTTATTTTAAAATCACTTTAACTAAAAGCACTCCATCTGATCGATGCAGGTAGAAGCAGAGTGACTTAATATGGTGCATTCTTAATGCTGCGTCAGCTGCTTAAGGCCCACAGCCAATTTACATAGTCTCCACAAATGTGCTGTTAAACGTAAAATTGACTGTTAAGAGTGACGTTCAAATTCTTATCTCCGTACGTGCAAAAAGTTCAAGTGGCGAAGTTGTAACTTCTGCTTCTTCTTCCCTCAATTTTTGTATGAAACTTCTCGTTGCTTCGGATGTCCGTATGGGGCTTAATGCCATAGATTTGGGCAAAGCAAAGCCAAGCTTTAGACAAATGAAATAAATAATGAATATGTAAAACAGATCACTTACACATGCGTAATCCCACGGCGAAAGATCTTTCGTTGTGTGTATTGATGCGCTGTAAATTTAAAGCTTGGTTTTGAGTGAGGGTGAAGCAGTTTAAAGCAGTGTGGGACGCATTGAGCTTTTTGATTTCTATTATTAATTCGCGATAGAGGTTTGGCTTAACACTTTATGGCCACATATGATTACTTCTTTTCTTTCACACCAAAATAATGGACTTGTCTTTTCAGCGACTATGGGTTTTCTTCAATATGACTTAACCCTACATTCGTATTCTTAGGTTATGGCAACTTCATTCACTCACTTGCACAAAAATAAAATTATTGGGGTCATACATTCGACTTGCATTACTTTAGGATTTAGCGTTTGATTGTTTGACACCTATTTGTAGGTATGACTTCACTTTAGTTTTCGCCTTTTTGGGTGCACTGTCACTAATTGAGGTTAGGGGCGGAGAGGCGTGATCCGGTCAACAAAAAAAATAGGGTTTTACCACAAGGGGTTTTCGCGCACAGTACTCTGGTTTTTAAACACTTTTTGTAGATTGTTGCGGGATCATTTTGTTTTTAAGTTAGAATTATAAACATGTTTTGGGGTTAAACTCGCTCACTGCTTGCCTCCCACACTCGACGCGTAGAATTAAGAGACCAGCATGCACTTTCTGCATATGTGTTGAGAGTAAGAAAAAAAAAAGCTCAAGACGGGTCCGCTTGGCTAAGAATAGAATAGCTTATTCTGAGGTGCACGCTCTGGAGAGAGAAATAAGAGCAAAACACCCCAAAAAGGCAAAGACAACTGTTAGGGCCAGGTTTTGGGAACCTTTTGACAAATTTGGATATTTACCATTGGAACGGCACCTCGATATTGAAGTTAATGGGTTTCGATTTTTCGCCAGGTGATTTGGAGATTGGAAATATAACCAAGGCTTCCGTCAGAAATGCCTCTTTCAGCTCGCCTTGACCCACTAGGTTAAGACGAAATAACACTTTATCAGGCTGATTTCCTGGGATTTATTGTATTTGTAAATTGACGATTTGTAAAATCTTATAGCGTGATTTGACAGTTTTCATCCAGACTTGTCAAAGTGACACACAGCTGGCTTAACAGAGGGCGCTTATAGCGCGATATAGAACCGATGACATTACATCTAGAATCATAGGAGCTACAGCAAATCTCACAAGGTGACATGGGTGGTTCCTTAAATTTTTCGTTAATTTTCCCCATATTACAGTTATTGAGCCAAAAACATCCAACTGATGTGGTTCTATCAGTAGAGCAAAAGATTTTGTATGTTGTCAATTGCAAATAATTCATATAGGTAAATATCATTGCCTGCTTTTAGGCTGCGACAAGCGAAATATTACAGAAATCCCTAATATGTGATTACACCACCCTAAATTACCACAACACCCTCAAAAAGGAATAAGAAATATTTTAGAATTCCATGATCAAATTACAAATTTATTAATTAAAAAAAAATTAGTTGTAGTAGTAGAAATTTATTAATATAAATTTTTGGCTTGATTTTTAACCGTCAGCCATAGCATTTGAGTTTTTGTACATTGTTAACGATATAAACAAACAAAAATTTAAAACAAAGAAACATAGTTTTCGATTTAAGAATTGACCAAGACGAAAAAAACTGGGTAGACAAGATAGTTATTTAATTTACAGAAAAGTTACAAATATTTGGAAATTTGAGTATTGCCGGCTCTAGGTCAAATGAAACACACAAAAATGTATGATGTTTTCCAATATATTTCGGTTGCTCCTCGGCAACCATCTTCAGGGACACTTCAAAACAATTTACCAATTACAATTTAACATAGATTCAATCAAAACAAAACAAAAAAGAGATAACTCTAGACCAATTATCAACAAGTATCAAACATCAGCAACAAAACTAACAAAACTAAAGTCTAGCATCAAGTTCCTGTTAAAATGCCGTAAATCAAAACTAATACCTAAATTCATAAGCAACACAACCAAATGTGTGTGCAGCTGGTAGACCAGCTGCTCAGTTCAGCTGACTCCAAAGCATTTTTTGAGAGTGAGAGGAACATCTGTAACAAACTTACAACAACACTCAAGGAACGTCAGGAACTAAAACATGAGAGTTTGCGCAAAGAAAGGAACGAAATCTTTGCACACAACAACAAATATAAAGAGTGGTTCCCACCTAACATTGTAGCGTTGCTTGCAAAAGGCCCGAAGTTTGCGTTGCCAGTAGACAACAAGAGATTCCCTCTCTTTAATTACATAGCTGACGGAGAGGAGCTCGTACAAACGATACGAGACAAAGAACAACAAGAAACAGCGCGAACCAGATTCTCTTTGCTGGTGAAAGATGCCAAATCTAAGAATACACAGAACACAAGGGATCGGGCCACACTGGACACGGTGGAACAGACACGCAAATTTCTGAGGAAAAATGACAATATTTTAATCTTAACTTCTGACAAAGGAAACAAAACGGTTGCACTTGAGAAAGATGATTATAGGACGAAAATGATAGACATTTTAGGGGACATGTGCACATATAGAAAATTAAGACAGGATCCGACAACAAGACTACAGACTAAAAATAACAATTTGGTGGACAAACTGTTTAAACTGGAGCTTATTTCAAAGGCCGAAAGGAATAAGCTCATGACAAGTACTGCGCTACCACCTAGAATATACGGACTCCCAAAAATCCACAAGGAAGGAACTCCACTACGACCAATTTGCTCGTCCGTCGGGGCACCGTCGCATGGCCTCTGCAGATTCATAATCAAAATTTTGAAGAATCTTACGGTGGACTCAACATACAACGTCAAAAATTCGATTGAGTTCAAACAACGAACGAACAACACGTATAATATGCGACGATGAGAGACTAATTTCATTTGATGTTGTCTCTTTATTCCCGAGCATACCTGTAGAACTAGCGTTGGAGACTATCGGACAAAAATGGACTAAGATACAAGAGTATACGAAAATTCCCAAACAACTTTTTATGGAAATCTTAAGATTCTGCATTGTAGAAAATAGATTCTTTAAATTTGAGGACGACATATATACACAGCTAAAATGCATGCCAATGGGATCCCCAGCATCCCCAGTTATAGCGGACATCGTGATGGAGGAACTCCTTGACAGTACAGTCATAAAACTAAAGCACCCTCCAAGATTGCTTACAAAATATGTAGACGATCTTTTTGCCATCACCAAAGAAGAAGAGATACAAAACACACTTGACGCACTAAACTCATTTCACAGGAATTTAAATTTCACCATGGAATTGGAGACGGATGGCAAACTAGCATATTTAGACTCCACAATTAACAGACAGGGAAATCAACTTAAGCTAAGGTGGTACAAGAAGCCATCAGCATCAGGCAGAATCATCAACTACCATTCCAAGCACCCGAGAAATATGGTAATAAATACAGCAAGGGGTTGTATACAACGGATGATGAAAATTAGTGACGAAATATATCATAAGGAGACCATTTCAGAGATTAAACAAATTTTGAAAGACAATGACTTCCCAACAAAAATTATCAAATCCCTGATTGAGAAGAACGGCCAACCAATTTCCAAAAGAAAACAACAACCCAGAATTTATAAGTCTCTAACATATGTCCCTAAGCTTTCTGAACGGTTCGCCCATTGAGACTGCTTCAACAAACATGACATACAACTAGCCCACAAACCCAATAGCACAATGAGAAACTTCTTCAATAAGACGAAGTCCAAAATAGCCACAGCCGACAGGAGTAATGTGATCTACAAGATACCATGCAATGGAAATGCAGATAAGAGTTGCAACAAATTGTATATTGGTACAACAAAATCTAAATTAAAAACAAGAATATCCCAACATAGATCGGACTACAAACTCAGACATCAATCAACCATACAAAAAACGGCGCTCGCGACACACTGTATGGATAGCGGACACTCGCCGAATTTTGAAGCAAAAACAATCCTGCAGCAAGGAAACCACTACAGCAAACGTTTCACTATAGAAATGCTACATATAATTGACACACCAACAGACAGGAGACTTAACTACAAGACGGACACGGAAAACTGTGCTCACCTATACAGACACTTACTGACAAATAATAGATCAGTATCCAACTCCACGCCGAACGGAGCAGACGTGTAAAATAATGTATGTGAAAAATCTCTTTTTTGTTTTGTTTTGATTGAATCTATGTTAAATTGTAATTGGTAAATTGTTTTGTAGTGTCCCTGAAGATGGTTGCCGAGGAGCAACCGAAATATATTGGAAAACATCATACATTTTTGTGTGTTTCATTTGACCTAGAGCCGGCAATACTCAAATTTCTACAATTTAGAAAGGTCGCTAACTATCAACTTTACAAATATTTATTTATAATAGCGGTTCTATATTTTAGCGCCTGTTGTAGAAAGGAGGAGAATGCTGTCCAGCTCTTGCCATTTAGCCAATTTATGACGTCTGCTTCTGAAAGGAAACGGCTTCCCAGATGGGCGCTTCTTATCTCAGCTAAAATTGGGCATACTCCAAGCAGATGCATGACGTCTTCAGTTGCGTGCAAATTACAGAGGCTACAATCTGTGTTAACAGAGCTCCAGTGCGGCCTGTAGTTGAGACTAAGCATCTCACAGCGTGCCCGACATATAAGTGAGATTGCTTGAGTGTCATAACGGTCATGAAAATAGTTAAGCGATTCCAGATTTAGCTCTAGTTTTTTGTAAGTGTTTCGGACCACACTTTGTCTGGCTTGACTTAGAAAAAAAAATTATTAAAAATTAAATTTAAGGGTATAGACTTCATATTCGTATGTATTGTATGTACGGCTCATATATTCCGATGCAAGAGTAAAATGTAAAGGATGAATTTGATACAAGTTGACTTATATATGTATATGAGTGTCTACTGTAAGTGCTGTAAGTGTATTTACTTAAGAGTTCTAGAATGAATGATGTATATTTGGGTGAATGCATGCGAAGATTTATATGAATGGATTGGAATACTTATTTGTTTAGCTAAATTTCAATTTTGTAATTAAGCCACATTTTTTTCATATTTGTGTACGAATACTTTTAAGCAGCACTATGTATGGGAATGCATATTAAATAGTTTAACAAAAATAAATGTAAGATCAAAACTAAAACAAAGAGCGAGAGCACAAACAAAAATAATTAACTGTGATCTAACAAATCAGCTGAGCTGATATGATAGCAAGCACGGCTAGACAAACAAAATTGTTCCCATTCCCTTGTTTTGTTTTTGCTATCCCTTCTTGGGCTAGGTCATGGTGAAATGATCAATGAGACAAATTTGATTTCTCACTTAGAACCTCTCACTTTAGAACCTCTGCAGCCATGGTGCATATTGCATTCCAATTGTTTTGCGAGCTAAGTAGGGTGTCCATCAAGTCAGTGACTGTGATTGGCCTCCCAATACCTTGGCATAGCTCTTCCCGTTCGGCAGCGAATCTCGGACAGACAAAGCATATATGTTCTGCGTCTTCTATGGTCCGCGTACAGTGTGTACAAAACGGATCCGTCCCATGCTTAAATCTATAGAGATAAGATTTGAAGCATCCATGTCCGGTTAGTAGCTGTGATAGGTAAAAGTCGGTTTGTCCGTGCTGTCTACCCAACCACGGCTTTATGTCCGCAAATAGTTTTCTTGTCCAGCTGCCGTTGGTGGTAGTACTCCACCTCGCCTGCCATTGCGTCATCGTCCTCTCTCGTCGATGCTCATCTGCTTCACTGCTTTCCATCGTTAACAGGTCAAGCGGTACCATTCCTGCTAAGACTAGCGCCGCGGCCTCCGACACAGTCCGGAAACTGCAGGTGACTCGGAGGGCACACCGCTGTATGATGGCACGGTCATTGCAGGGGCCCATATCGGTGCTGCGTACATTATGATCGACCTGACTACGTTGCAGATCAGCCGATGCTCGCCATAATTCCAGATAAGGCATTCGTTGCTTTGGAAGCCTTTTCCTCCACGTACGCTAGGTGGCTTTTAAAGTTAAGCCTATGGTCCAGCATAACCCCCAGGTACTTTATGACATCCTTCGATATGATGTGCTGGTCTCCGACTCTGATGTTGGCAGTTTCCCCACGTTTCCTGCTGCTTATAAGGACCGCTTCGGTTTTAAGGGGAGCCAGGCTCAACCCGTTGTCCTCTAGCCAATCGATCACCCACACAATCGCGTCGTTGGTTCTACACTGAACGTCCCCTGCAAAACCAACAATGCTGACGCCTATCGGTGTAGCTAGCCTTAGAACTCCGTCATACATCACGTTCCACAGAATCGGCCCAATAACTGAGCCCTGTGGCACGCCGCCTGTGACTCCGTATGTTTGGCTCCCATCTGATGTGTCGTAAAGCAGAATACGGTTCTCGAAGTAGCTGGCCACCAATTTCACCAGATACTTAGATATACCAAGACGAGTGAGTGCTTGGAGTATTTTTTTCCAGCGAGCGGAGTTAAATGCGTTCTTCACGTCAAGCGTCGTAACTAGGCAATACTCCTCACTACCACCACGCCATCTTCTTCCAGCTGTGGCCCTGCGGGCTGTGTGCACCACCATTGAAATTGCGTCTAATGTACTACGCTGCTTTCTAAAGCCGAACTGCCGGCTTGAGAGGCCTTGCCATTCTTACAATTCCGCCTCTATACGGTTGCATAAGATACGCTCGAACAGTTTGCCGACGACATCTAGCATGCACAATGGTCTGTATGCAGAGGGGTCCTCCATATTCTTGTCCCTTTTTGGGAGCAGAGCCAGTCTTTGGAGCTTCCATCTTAATGGAAAGACTCCCTCCCTAATGCACTGGTTGTAGAGATCAGGAAAAACGTCCGGCTGTGCTCCCACGATAATTTTTACAGCTTTTGTTGGGATACCGTCTGGACCAGGCGCTTTATCGACGTGAACACGGAAAAGTGCAGTAAGTACTTCCTCTGCGTTCGTAGTACAATCGTGCGATAGTTCCATCTCTATCGTGTGGTCTATTGTCTCTGGGTGTGCCGGAAATAGCGTAGCTGTGTTGGGCATGTGGGAGATGGCCGCCTTGCCAGCTTTCCCATGACGACCTTGTAGGCTTGCCCAAAAGGTTGTTCGTCCGCTTCTTCGCACAAAACTTTCCAGCAGTTTGCCTTGCTCTGTTTGATGGCCTTCTTGAGTTCAGCTCGGCCCGTTTGGAACGCAGCTTGTAGTATTTCGCGGCCTCTGCCAGGATCGCTTCATCACGCGTTGGTATTGCCTTCTAGAGTGATTGCACTCCTGCCGAATATTTTGAATTTCGCTGGTCCACCAGTGAACCGGTTTCCTTCTGGCTGGTCCGCTCTTCCTTCGCACCATCGCGGCATCGCAGGCTCTTTCCATGGCCTCTGCAAGCCCACTCGCTTGGCTTTCGGCATTTCCAGTTAGCTGGATGCCCTCTAGCATTGCCAGCAAGGATGCTGCATCAATATTCTTCTCGCTCCATCCGAAGTGCGTAGGTTGGTTTGTCCGTTACCTTTGCTGTCCGCCAATGTTTGCCACTGTGGCTTGATGGTCGCTGTGGGTGTATATGTCGGAGACTTCCCATGCGATGCTTCTTGAGAGGTGAGAGCTTGCAAACGTTAGGTCAATGATTGAACCTCGTCCGGCCTTCGAGTAAGTTTGCTTTCTTCCTTGGTTTAGCAGCGTCACATTCAGGGATGCGAAGGCGTCAAGAAGGATTGTTCCTCGAGTATATGTTCTGGTACTCCCCCAGTCCACTGCCCATGCATTGAAATCCCCCGCAATTACTGTTGGCGCATGACTGCGAGAATCCGTCGCAATTTCGTCAACTATACGTCCGAATTCATAAACTGATAAGCTGGGGGCTAAGTAGCAGCTGTACCAGTATATGCCTCCACATCTGGCTCTAACATAGCCCAGTGCTGTCTTCCGCTCACTAAGTTGCTGAGGTGGGATCCCACAGCTCCATATTGCTGCTCCATATCCTTGAATTCCTTGGCCCTGGTTTTGAACCCAGAGTTCGTCCGGCATTGCTCCATATGGTTTACAGAAGAGTGCCACATCAATTCCTAGATCTCGAACAGTTTGCGTGGCGAGGTCTTGGACCGCTCTGCAATGGTTGGTAATTGCACTGGACAATCATTACAAAAAAATGAACATTTGTATTGTTGTACTCGTGTGCTTGTATGTATATTTGTGATGAATGATGAATTTATGATGTATTTTTAATTTTTAATTTTTATTTCGGTATTATCCCAATGCTACAGGTGCATAAGTACTATAAATTAGTGCATCGGTCACAAAAACAGAGATCACAATAGATAATAAAAATACAAAATATATAAAAAAAACGTATGAAATTTAAAATACTAAAAACATAATCCTAACAAAACTAATACAATACTAAACTTTTCTAAAACGTTTATAAAATCTATGTTTGTCTATTCGAGATGATTGGTTAACTGAGATTTAAAATGCGTTGCGTTAGCTATAGTTTTAATGTTATGCGGCAGGTTATTCCAGTAGCGGGCAGATTGAATGAAAAAGTGTTTTTCTGAGCTGGCCAGGCTTACACGCTGGCAAAGTATGTTTTTCGTTCGTGTTGATTGAATTAAATGTTACCGTTAGCCTTTGCATACTGCTTGCGGCACTTTTACCAAATATTTCCACACCATAAAATAGAGTCGGGATGAGACATGTTTTGGCGACCAAAAACCTTAGATGAAGAGGAGTGAGTTTTTGAGTAAGCGACAGCTGCCTAACTAACCCGAATGTTTTCCCGGACACTTTCGTAATGTGGTGGCTCCACGTTAGGGTATTATTAAATCGTATTCCCAGGTTAGTGGTATCCTTAGCATATTCCAGTGGAACATTGTTTATGGAAAGCTTAGGAAGATCACAAGCATTAAAAGCCTTCTTGTAACCCTGCTTTAGTTATGTTCCACACACAGTTTTCCGCAGTGCTGGAAACAGGCCTTAACCATGTGCTGCTACTCATTGGACTGGTAGGGAGGGGAAGAAGCTTCAGATCCAGAGAGGGGGAGTGGAAGCTCTGCAGGTGCATTGTGTCTGGCAAGATCCGAAAGCTCTTCCAAGCTCCCAATGCAGTGAACCTCCCCTGTCCCATTACGCCTAACATGAATTGTCCCATGACCAGAGAAATCTGCGGACAATATCTTCTGCTTCTTCAGGTGCATTGCCTCTTTGAAAATGAGAAAGCTTTCTCTGGAGAGCTGCTCATTGACGTAAACAGCAGCCGGCGAGTCAATTCCTAGCAGCTGTAAGCTTAGTGTTTGTTTGGTGACTCGTCAGTACATAGCAAGGGTACGCATTAGATTAATTTTGTCTCTCGTGGTTTCTAATTTAATTAAAATAGCAGCGTCGGGAATGCCTGCTTGTGTTTTCCGTACTCTGAAGATATCCCGTACTCTTGGAGCAGGTGTAAGTTCCACAGAAAAACGCAATATATTAATATATGAACGAATGAACGACCACGCTTGAGGTCACTTGTAGTGTTTTGGCGCTTAGCTCCAGGCAATTCAGCGTTCTTTGGGAGAACCATATTGAGCGTGAGTGAGTTATTTGATTTTAGCGTACGTGTTGAGTGGACAGACTGGCGTTGCATTAATTGTCCCTGCACTGCACTTAGACTTTTGGCGTGCTGCGGCGGTCAATATTATTAATTGTAGATAACCTTGCTGGGTGTAGAATTGGCCACGATACTGCATTAATTGAAGATGATCTTGCCAAGCTCCTGATAGAGATTTAGAAATTGGTTTTCTGAGGTTAAGGCAGAAATGTATACTTTTTACCTGATCTAAATTTGGCCAAGAGTTTGTCAAAGCGTTGACAAAATTAAATTTGTGGCCGTTGCTGGGCAAGATTAGTTCAAAGCCCATACATTTAAGACTGGATGCCTATCGGTTTGGATATTTGTGGGTCTGAAAAAATTTGATTTTTTGGGTTAGGTTGCAAAATTAAAGTTTTTCTTTCACTTTGAACTTACCTTGCCCAAAATATCAACAGCCAATATCAATTAAATATTGGTAGTTGTTACCATAAGTATGGATGGCAGCGAATTAATGCTTATTTTTCCACGTTTAAAATTTGTTAATGCCATGTGTTGATCAGAAAAATTTTCTGGCAGCGAGACGTCCGTCTTCTCTTGTGGATCAAGTGGAAAGAATGAAGCCACGATTATCGGTACGTCAGGTAACCTAGTTTCGTCTAGTGCTTCGCCCTTGTGCAAGGTCAACGAAAGCCGACCAATGCAGGCAAAACTTTTTCGTATCTAAGTGCAAGCCTGCTGCTGCAATTGGGATCTTCCCTGGGTTTGGGTCTCGACTAAATGTCAGTTACTGATTTAACCTGACCGTTACAGTATCTCTGACGCTGTTTACTATTTGTGCAGTAAAATAAAAAAATCAAAAGGCAGGAATTGTACATTACAACAACAAAATCTGTTACTCAAAATTACTGTCGACGTAGAAAAACACAGTGGTTAGAGGGAGACGGACATAGTTAAAAAAAGAGAGAAAGTCGGTCAAGCCCGACTAGAACATTCTCTGTACCAGTTCATTTGCTCCCGACTATAGTATTATAATACATCCAAGGACTCACGCGGTTATCTTGCAATATTTATACCCGTTACTCGTAGAGTAAAAGGGTATACTAAAGTCGTGCAAATGTATGTAACAGGCAGAAGGAATCATTTCCGACCATATAAAGTATATATATTCTTGATTAGTATCAACAGCCGAGTCGATATAGCCATGTCCGTCTGTTCGTCTGTCCGTCTGTCAGTATGAACACCTAGATCTCAGAGACTAGAAGAGCTAGAGCAACCAAATTTGAAATCTAGACTCCTATTGTCTGCACGCAGATCAAGTTTATTTCAAATTTTTTCCACGCCCACCCCCGCCCCCACAATAAAAAATTTTGAATAACTCCCACAATATCGATCTCAAATTTAAAACTTAAGTTTATATTCGCAACATCTATAAGTCCTCCAATTTTCATCAAGATCGGATGATAAATAGCCGAGTTAAAAAAATGTTGCATACTTTTCGGCTGTCTCACCTCAGGCACACAGGATGGCTATTAAACATTTCTATGCATGAGTAACGGGTATACCGAAGTCGGTTAGAGCCGATATCCGATTCCTATATAAGAGACTCATTCACTCATTCATATAAAGATATGATATAGGATGAAACGATTTACTATCTCCAGAATATACTTTTTCTTATCTCCAGGAAGAATCGCTTTCTTAACTCCAAGAAGTGTCGCAGAGTGGCACACTTCTTCCCGGAGGGAGATGAGAGTGCGATTGTTATCCGATGTCGCCAGAGTTAAGCGATACCTACTGGAAGAATCGCATTCTTATCTTCTGCGATACAAAGTGTTTGCTGGGGTAATAGATATACAATATAATCTTGTGTTAAGCCAAACTTAAAATAAATATAATTTCAAATCATTCCCTTTAAAATGCATTGCATACTTTAAAGGGCACTAAGCGCAATAAATGTTGTGCGTATAAACGTAGAAGACCCAAGTAGGCCTTTTCCCAAATTATTTACCTTAGATATAATCTCATTGCTGACAATTCAGTTCTGTTCTAGCTGTTGTGCTGTACACATCATAGAATTTGAACAATATTTTTGTTTCTATTTTATTTCATTTATTTTTCATCAATTATTTCTGACTTAGTGATCTTTGGTTTCATTTTTTCATTTTGCATGCTACGACAATGTAAGTCGATGAAACGAATACGATTTTCGATAATATCCTCATCATCATCTTCAGTTTTCGAGGGTGTATTGATTTGCTCCTTAGAGATTTCGTTACTATTTGTTGAAAATGTGATAAATTTTTCTTTGTTGCTGCAGCCAAACTTGAATGGCAGCCTCATTGGATGGATCCTCTCAACTCAAAATAATGGGACGTTCGAGACAATCATCTGCTGAAACTTTTTTAGTCTGTTGTATGGCCTTTGCTTTGGTCTCAACAACTTCCGCAGACGGCAAAGATTTCTTTACGCTTATGTTTCTTCAGTCCCTTGATCTGCCGCTATCAGTCCTTGTTTGTTATGCAAAGCCCGTTCTGCTGAAAATTTCCTTCATGGCGTCGATTATCGTCGCTATGGCACAGTGTCATTTCGTTTTTGATTAAGGATTATGACTTATATCTGTATATGAAAAATGAAAACTGAAGATATCTGCATAATGCGTTCATAGCAGGGGATCAAACCGAATCGTTTTTCGGTTCCGGTTCTGGTACGTACCGAAACTTATGTTTTGGTAAAAGGTTCTGTTTTGGTTCCAATATTATTTCGGTATTCAGGTCCGTACCGGTACATAGATTTTTATTTCGGTATACCCGGTATGTACCGGGCCGGACGGGCAAATAAAATACCCCCACCGTGTCGGAGTCGTTATTAGTTTATTTTGTAGTTATAGTAGATTTTCTTTGACAGGCTTCATTAGCTCATAAAAATTTTTGTAACGTATATACATTTTCGTTGACAGCCATTTTTTGCCAACTCTAAATAAATAAATAAATAAATTCATTGAAAGAACCCAATTTGAAAATGCAACGTTGGAAAATTAGGTTGAATGAGTATGGCTTCGATATTGAATTTATAAAAGGGAAATCCAAAAATTTCGCAGAAGTAGAGTTGAATTAAATACTATGGACCATGAGGACGACTTTGGATCGGATATAGCTACAATACATAGCGCACAAGAGGATCTTAACGATCATATCTATATCACCGAATCGCCGATTAACATCTACAAACACCAAATTATCGTGAATTGATTGTAGCACTTCGGAAAACAATCAAAAGATACAATTCAAACAAAATAAAATTGCGATTTTTGAAGTGTTGACGTTTAAAATATTTTTGAAAAAGATCGCCTTCTTGAGGAAATTGAAAACAATCATGCTAAGAAAAACCATAGAGGAATACAGGAAACGTACCTTACATAACTTCATAGTATGTAATATGGGTAAATATGACGGGCAACCTTCTAAATTGAAAATAGCAATCACAAGGACTCCGTCTAAGTCAAATCAAATTGTGCAAGTTAATATATGGTTTTTAAATAAAACTTTAATGTTTTTGACATGTACTGACAAACTTACAAAGCATGTTTCGATTCATTGTCTTTCTGATCGAAATTCCATTACGATTGCTAATGCATTAAAAGATCGATTTGCGATTCTAGGTAAGCCACATAAAATTATTGCAGATAATGAACTTCGTACTGCATATATTAAAGATTTTCTTAGTTCAGAAGAAGTAGAATATCATAACCAAAACCGAATGACTTACTTCATAACCATGACGATAAATTAGTATGGAATAATTTACAAGAGTTTCTGCACAACAAAATAGAAAAAATTATTAACAAAATCAATGAAAATTGAGTTGAACATTAGGAATTTCTTGATCGTGAATTCGTACAAAATTTGGGTTTTCAAAACATAAAACAAAAACCAAAATATATCATCAAAACTGTCAAAGAAAAATATATATCTAGATTTGTTGACGAAAATGGTTGGAAAAGAGATTAAAATATAGTGAAAAGAAAATGCAAACATCAGAATGAAATTGAACATGTTCATTTCGATAGGAAGGTAACTGGAACAAACAAACAAAACCGCTGAATTTGAATTTAAAATGACAAAATTATTCCATAATCATGATTTATTGTAAATTTTATAATTTTGAAATGACATTCCAGGAGTAATGTAAATTCATCGATGGGGAGTAAGGTATGATTTGTGCCACTGTAATTTATCACAGTTTCTTCACGAATGTCCCACTGTACATTCATCGCATTAACTGTTTAACCACGTGTTCTATGCACACTAGGGTGTCCCAAAAACCATTTTTTTTTTTAAATTTTCACGGTTGCTCAGGCATTTTCTGAAAGCTTATGGGGGTAAATATTTTGGAGTTTTTATACTCTGTACCGAAGGTACATAGAGTATATTAAGTTTGTACAAAAGTATGTAACAGGGAGAAGGAATCGTTTCCGACCCTATAAAGTATATATATTCTTGATCAGCATCAACAGCCGATTCGATATAGCCATGTCCGTCTGTCCGTCTGTCCGTCCGTCCGCCTGTCCGTCTGTCCGTCTGTCTGTCCGTATGAACGAAGAGATCTCAGAGATGGTAAAAGATAGAGGTTTGACATGTATGGGACATATATTTCTTATACTTGCAGGCAGATCAAGTTTATTTTCAATTTTTGCCACGCCCCCTCTCCTACAGTTTTGGAGATAGATCGTTCGTTCCTTCTAGAGATACCTTGTAAACAAATTATTTATCGATTTGCCGAAGGAATGATCAAGTTCGGATGAACGATACTCAAGTTATGGGCAAAAAACGGCCAGTTAACACCACCCACCGCCCCACCATCAACCACAGCAACATACCCTAACCGTTCAACACAGGCAATCTTAGTGCGAGAGAGAGAGAGAGAGAAACTTAGAGAGCGCACCGCGTTGTGCGCGGGGTGTAAACTGGCCGTTTGACTCCTGAGCAAATGCGAGTGTAAGGGTACAGAGTATGTTATAGTCGGGCTTGACCGACTTTCTTTCTTGTTTTTTCAGATTTTTTTGAAAATGTTTAGAGGTTTTCCGTCCTGTTTTTTAATTTTACTTAGAACTTTTTTTATTTATTTATTTAGAGTCGACAAACAAATCCTGTCAACAAAAGTATAAATACGTAAAAAAAAAAATTTTATGAGCTAAGGAAGCCTATCAAAGAAAATCTAATAAAATTACAAAATAAACTAATAACGACTCCGACACGGTGGGGGTATTTTATTTGCCCGTCCGGCCAGCTATGCCGCTATTCACAGCCGATTGTAGTCAGAGGCGTTATTAGAGCTAACAAAAACTTTAATAATATAGAGATCGAGAAGAGGGAGAGAGAGAGAAAGAGAGAAAAAAACCAAAACCTACAGTTATGTAGGAACAAAGGAGAAAAAAAATAAGATAATATATTAAATTAAAATAAAACTGAGAAAGAGAGAAAAATATCTAAAAGTAAACTTTAAAAATAAAAAATTTATACGTAAAGGGAGGTATCCACGGGTCGCCAAAAAATTTCTTGTGAAAAGGTTGATATTCCGCATATTCTTAACAGAGTCTGCTAAGCCTATGTTAATACCACGATAACACAATTTTCTCTGTCGATAAACGTTTCAAAGAAACCGTGCGCTGCTCTGGCGCTGTTAAATATGCCCGCGAACTTATAAACAACAACACCTTGCAGGATTATGAATATAACATATTTAATGTGCTATTTTAATATATTTTTATTATTAAATGAAATTAATAATAAATTAATTGTTATCATTATGACAGTTCGATGTAGTCCCGAGCAGCGGCACTTAACGAACACCTCGCACTTGGCTGCCATGGCAAAGATTTCGTTCATATTGATTGGAAAGTAATTCGCGCTTTTTTGGCGATTTGCCTCCGTAAAGTTGGTCAGGTCATGATGATCTTCTGGATGTACTGCTGAGCATGTGTGACTTGGCGGCTCCGCTGAACTCGAAAATGGTAATGGGCAGCGGTCCCTGGGTGGTCACATAGCACTTGGCCACGTAGTCGGGGCCCTGTCAGGGAAACGTTAGGAAATGGAATTGATTTATAAAGTTGAAGTTTGGTTCGCCCATTTCTTACCTTGATAAAATTGGCATTGATGTAGGGCACATCCTCATTGCCCGATCCGCTTTTGCTCGGTCACCTTCAGGGGAGTCATTTTAGGCTGCACTATCCGCTATACTACCGCTTGATAGGAGGCCAGCAGTTCGCTGTCCACTGAACTGGGAGCGGGCATTTGGTTTGTGGCCGTTTTACTGTCGCGATCATTGAG
Source organism: Lordiphosa magnipectinata (assembly GCA_037044535.1). Lineage (NCBI taxonomy): Eukaryota > Metazoa > Arthropoda > Insecta > Diptera > Drosophilidae > Lordiphosa > Lordiphosa magnipectinata. The sequence goes on along the minus strand of JBAMBO010004539.1, from coordinate 7,790 downwards.
CACCGGCGGCTGTTCAATGATTTTCCTTTTGGTCTGGTAGCTGTGATCGAAGACATAGTTGAGGCGAATCAAATCGAACTGATTGAGGGGACTGGAGTGTGAAGTGTTTGAATGCTGACCAAATAGATTTTAAGCTCCTAGCTAGTGTGTTGTGGAGACAGAAGACGCCACATGATGTTGCAGACCGTGCTCCGGTCCGCCGGTGTTCTCTGGCGGGTTTCCGAGTGTTTCTTATCCGCCAAGTTCCGCACCTCGCTCCTCACTTTCATGGCGTTTATTAAATTCAGCTTGCCCACTATAGAAAGTGCCATTAGGCGACGCTTTCTGCAGGAATCTTTTTTTTCATTTTTCATTTTCAATTTGGCCATTCAATTTCGCAGCACAAATTAGAATAAAAACCTATTTTGTTCACGTCACGGCAAAAAAGAGGCGTTAACAGCACTTAAAGCACTTAACAGCGCTTGAACAAGACGTAGTGGTAAACGTAAGAATTTCTCGCGATTGGTAGAAACCGAATTTAAAACGGCCACACACAAAAATTCCTTAGCAGTTTTTTTTATTTGGAGTTTTTCATTTCGCGGCCGTTTTCGTAGCCATGGACAGCGCCCTTAAAATTTAAAACTAAATAACCGGAAAATCTCTGACCCGGTGGGGGAGGATTTTTTAGCCAGTCCGACAAGCTATGCCCCTACTCACAGCTGGGAGTGGTCAGAGATTTCCCCGGAGATAATTATAGAGAGACGTTTTTAGAGAGAAGAGAGAGAGATCTGTTGAGAGCAGGTGATAGAGATCATTGTAATTTTGACATAAGACCCGAAAACGATTGTGCTGGGCATAATCAGTTGTGCATCTGGGCAAGATTAAAGGTAAATAGTTTCTAGTTGGCCTAGAAGGAACGGAAAAGTTAAGGCGACCTAAGAGTTCGGTGGAATCTACATCACTAATGATTAACTTATGAAGAAAAGAAACGCCTAGGACTGTTCTACGATTAGCTAACGAAGGAAGGTTAATAAGCAAGAGTCTGCTGGAGTACGATGGCAGACGAAGGTTAGGGTCCCAATTTAGTCCACGAAGAGCAAAAAGCAAAAATTGCTTTTGTACTGATTCGATACGATCGATATGCTTTTTGTATTGCGGACACCAGACGGACGAGCAGTATTCAAGTACAGGACGGACTAGAGCAGTGTACAGGAGCTTTGTGGTGTATGGATCATTAAATTCCTTCGACCAACGTTTAATGAGAGAAGAGAGAAAGTTCTGTTAAGAGCAGGACGAACTAGAGCAGTTTACAAAAGCTTTGTGGTGTATGGATCATTAAATTCCTTCGACCAACGTTTAATGAATCCAAGTACACCATTCGCCCTATTAACAATAGAGGAGATATGAGGATTGAAACTCAATTTGGGGTCAAAAAGAATTCCAAGATCAACGACGGTAGATATTCGTTGCAGGGGTTCATTGCCAATCGTATAAATAGCCAGCGAAGGTTTGCAACGATGGAAGGTCATAAACATGCACTTGGAGCAATTAAGGTATAAATGATTAACCAAGCACCAAGACTGCAAGGAGTTTAAATCATCTTGCAATCTAATGGAATGTGTCGGGTCATTGAAAGATAAAATAAGTTTAACGTCATCGGCATACATAAGTATCCGAGAATAAGATAGTATTGTGGGTAGGTCATTAATAAAAAGAGTAAAAAACAAAGGACCAAGGGCTACCTTGCGGTACACCGGACGCTACAGAGACGGGCTTTGAAGTGTCTGAACGTAATATAACTTTCTGCGTTCTTTTTTTTAAATAGGACGAAATCCAGAGCAGAAAAGAGGCGGGAAATCCTAACCGATCAAGCTTATAGAGGAGAAGATCATGGTTTACAGAGTCAAAAGCCTTACTAAAGTCGGTGTAAATGACATCGGTTTGCTTTTTCTTAAGGAGCCCATCATTAACCAATGAAGTAAATTCAAGCAAATTGGTCATAGTTGACCGACGCTTAATAAACCCATGCTGGAAAGGTGATAAAATCGATTTGCAATAATGCTGCAAGGTGGAGGTTATAATCTCTTCAAATAATTTAGGAATCAGCGGAGAGCTTAGCTATGCCTCTGTAATTGGAAATATCCGATTTTCCACCTTTTTTATGAAGAGGAATGATATAGGACTCTTTCCAAAGAGTTGGAAAGACTGATGAATCGAGTGATAGATTGAAAATCTTAAGCAAAGGTTTGCATAAGGAACTACAGCACTCTTTGAGAACACAACTAGGAATGTTGTCAGGGCCAGGGGAGTATGTGGATTTTAGAGATTTTAAATGCGAAAGTAGGGAGCTTTCACTAATTGAGGGAACACAAATCGAGTTAGAAGAAGGAATGGTATAAGGATAAGAAGTGTTAGTAAAGTGGACAGAGGAATACGTTGATTGAAAAAAGTCTGCGAATAGGTCGACGGCAGCGGAATCATTGGCAGCCTTTTGGTCACCCAGAAAAAAAGAAGAAGGTAGTGATGAAGATCTACGCTTAGAGTTCACAAAGCTATAGAATTGTTTAGGGTCCTCTGCAAATTGAATTTTGCACCGGGCAAGATAATTCTTATAGCACTCAGAGTTAAAAAATGTAACGTTGGATTTTGCTATTGAATATTTAGAGAAATCAACCACCAAGCCAGATCGTTTATACTTTTTGAAGCATCTAGACTTAATATTTTTCAAATTAGAAAGTCTAGGGCAGTACCAAGGAGGATTAAGTGACGCGGGAGAAGCTACGCTATAAGGAACACAGATATCTAAGAGAGAATTAATGGATTCGTAGAAAAAGGCAAAAGCAAAGTCAAAATCAACCGCATTGAACAGAGGTGACCAGTCTGTTGCACAAATAAGTTGATTTAATAATGTAAAGTTTCCTTTACGAAAACAACGACGAGGTTTATTAGGAGTTTTAGAGGTTGATGAAGTAGTTTCAGAAACTGAAAGAGAGATTTCAAGAGTAGGATGGTAAATATCTTCGGGCAGTGATAGAGGGGCGGACCTAGAAACTACAGCATTAGTACTGTCAGCGACAAAGACAAGATCCAGCAACTTATTAAGATCGTTTGGAATTGAATTTATCTGAGACAAGAACATATCAAACAGATGATCTAAAAAGTCCTGCTGTGTTGATGGCACAAGATAGGTTGACCCATTAAGATATGACCAGGCGATGTTTGGTAAATTGAAATCACCTACAACAACCAATGAGTCAATGTCTCGTAATTGGGCATAAACATCTTTTATACAAGTTATATGGTTCATATAAACTTAAATACCGGAAGAAGGAGGGATATAGGAGCAAGTAATAAATAACGAAAAGGACAATAACCACGATATTCTTAGTTTTCAAATCAACATTTTTAAAGGAAAATATCAATATTTTACTTTCATGAACATAAACGATAAGTTTTGGCTATGCTTTTGCTCATTAGGTACGTAAATTTTGCTTAAATTTTGTAAAAAACGCATTATAACTCTTAAAATTTCTATGAAAATCAAAAAAACTAGTGATGCAGTTTAAAAGATGGGTAAATTTTCCTTCACCGTTCCAGAGTTATACCAAAGGTTACACAATGAATAGATCGGACATCTCATAAAAAACAAAAATTGGTATGGCGGGTCCTGCCAGTGGAACCCGCTCTCTTCAATGAAACCCACACGCAGCTGCCGTTTATTTAGAAATTTTCGTCGCGTATGCAAATGGCGCTCTGTTAAGAAGCGGCGGAATTTCTTTTTATACTCTGTACCGAAGGTACATAGAGTATATTAAGTTTGTGCAAAAGTATGTAACAGGGAGAAGGAATCATTTCCGACCCTATAAAGTATATATATTCTTGATCAGCATCAACAGCCGATTCGATATAGCCATGTCCGTCTGTCTGTCTGTCCGTCTGTCCGTCCGTATGTACGAAGAGATCTCAGAGATGGTAAGAGATAGAGGTTTGACATGTATGGGGCATATAACCAGTAAACACCCAGCACCACCCACCCACCACCGCAGCATTCTATTAAACGGCAGTCTTAGTGAGAGAGAGAGAGAGAGAGAGTGAAACTTAGAGATGAGCGTGTATAACTCGTGAGCAAATGCGAGCTGAGATGTTAAGGGTACAGAGTATGTTATAGTCGGGCTTTACCGACTTTCTTTCTTGTTTTTTAATATTATTTATTAAATTTAAAAATTTTCTTATACTGTTGGTGATCTTAGTTATGGGAGCAGGCTGAGTGATTGGAACGGAGCCCATAACCATCAAGAACACGAGGAGTTTATAGGTTGGAATAATGCAAGCGTTTATTAATCTAATAAAGTACGGCTTAGCGCGGTCTACTACCGATACTGTTGAGTTCTCTCTGACGACTGGCTATGCCAGCGATTGAAATGTGCGTCTGTACCTCTAATTGATCTGCTTAACGAAGAAGTACAAGACATGAGAGACGCACATACACAAACACATCTTCTAATCTCTCTATGTACATTATGCATACACAACAGTGCAGTATGTTGGGAAACATTGTTGCTTTGACAAACTTCATATACAATTGCAACATATACTAATATTTATCTCACTTTTGATTGCGAAGTCAATGACATTTTATGATTTACTTAAGTGCAGGTGCAGAATTCACCTGACTTTGGGGTTTTTATGCAGCTTCAGCAGCTAACTGATCTACCGGATTTGAAGAAAAATGGATTGAACCGGGGCAAACTTACAGAAAAAGTACACAATACTCCAATTTTAATAAATGAAACCAGATTAATGTGCACTTGCAGTTTTTCCCATTTTTTGTGAATAAGAAAATACACTGGCTTTTTTTGAAAAAAAGCAGAACTCAGGGAAAAACCGTTGAAATGGATGCAGGTGCAGCAGATGATGCAAGATATAGCCTTTTTGCTTAGAGGGTGTTTGCATACAAATTAGTTTATATCGATTCTCCGAACGATAAGGGCTACTATTCCTGCTGTGCGGTTTTTAAAGTTTTTAAAATTATATTTGTGATTTGTCCAATGGTGTTTTGTTATAAATATATATCCAAAATACAATTCTCCACAATTCCATTTAGTTTAAAAATTAACTGTGCGCGCTTACTAAATATATTGCGGTAGTGACTGCTGTGGACTGAATTGATAAACATAATCCTAATACCTTTTTATTATTTATATAATCCATTTAATATTTAAACCAAAGTCTTTCTTAAGACTCTTATGTTGATTTTATATTATCTTTTTCAGGTTTCTTATATTTTGCAATATTATATAATCGTTTTATATTTATTCATAGTTACAAATACATCTTAATTACATTTTTCAATTTTATTCTATGGTAAAGAGTGAGAACACATGAGCTCCGCTCCAAATAAAAATTTTGTTAAATCTGGCATATAATGCTGCGTACTGAAATGCAGGAAAACAAAGCGAAATTGCCAAACTTAAAATTCTTCAATTTCCGTCAAGAGACGAACTTGGAGGGAAAAGTGTCGCATTAATATTGGGGACTACAACAAAAATTTAAAAATTTGCGAGAACCATTTCTCGCGTACTTATATTGGTAAGCGATTTTTGAAAATCGATAACATTCTAACAATCCAGTTCGACTGGATGAGTTTGACGACTTCGCTGAAAATAGGACCGCTGATTTAAAAGAACCTCAAAATATTTATGATGAAAATGTTGTTCAAAACAACTGTAGAAATAGCTTAAAAATAATAAAAAGTCGAAAGTTTTACGAAAAAAAAACAAAAGCGTTTGCAGAAAAATCAAATTGCTACAAGTTCAATTGAACACAAAAAAACGAGTTTTCACAAAGAAAAAAAAAGGAAATCGAAATCAGCTAATTGATGAAATTGATGCTTTGCAGCATTTCAGTAACGAGTCGAAAAGTTTTTGCAAATTACTTCTCAGTAGTAGACCAAAAGAATATTCAAGCTCAAAATATATTCTATATGTTTCAATCAACCTACTCTTTGCTGAGAGATAAATTAAATCGAAATCTACCGCATATTAGAACTCCAAATCGATGGGACCTTTAAAGTTTCTACAGCCTGGTTTAAAAATACCGCATTTGAAACCATCAAAAAAATGTGCTCAGAACTAACAAGCATGAACGAAACCCATGTTGTTCTTTGAATGGATGAAATGACGCTAAGCAAAGAGATGAGATACAACCAGAATTTAGATCTAATTGATGGCTTGGAGAGCAATAGGCTCAAAAGAAATAAAAACGTTGCCAACCAGACTTTAGTGGTGGTCGTCCAGAAATTTCTAGTCATAGTTTTTCTGGACCTAATGGGGGCGTATGTAGTGAGGTAAAGCGGCTGATCGGTTCAACTTGGCGAACCCAGCGCGATCCTGGCTTACTGCGTCTCAAGTCGACTCACACCTCCTCGTTGGTGACCACTGTAAACAGAACGTTTTGCATCCGCAAAGCTTCTGGCTAACGTGAGCGGCGAGCCCTCCCTACAGGGTACAATATATAGGGTTGGTGCGTCGGGTTTGGTACCCACCGCCGTCAAAAAAACTCTACCAATGAAAACTGCGACAACAATGCCTCGGATACGGACCCCCTCTGACGACAACCCACGCAAACGTTTGAAGGACCACGATTTGAGGATATGCACCTGGAATGTTCGCACCCTCAACAGAGAAGGAGCTGATATCCAGTTGGTGAATGTCCTTGAGAAATATTCATCGGACGTTACCGCACTTCAGGAAATGCGATGGATTGGACAGGGGAGCATGGTGAAAAGAACATCAACAACCAATGCACCCTGGGAGATCTACTACAGCGGACATGCTTCCAAGCATGAGTTTGGATGCGGCTTTGCAGTCAGTGCAAGACTGCGTCGCGCTGTCATCAGTTTCACACCAGTGGACATGCGACTAGCCGCACTCAGACTTAAGGCTAAATATTTTAATATTAGTCTTATCTGTGCACACGCCCCAACGGAAGACAAGGACGCTTCGATAAAAGACGAATTCTATGAGCGCCTGGAACAATTATATGAGCGCTGCCCCGATCACGACATAAAGATCGTGCTTGGCGACTTTAACGCTAAAATTGGGAAAGAAGGAGTTTTTGGCTCGACAGTCGGCCGATTTAGCCTTCATGAAACAACCTCCGCTAACGGAGAGAGGCTAATAGATTTTGCCGCGGGGAGGAACATGGTCATAAGTAGTACCAGGTTTAAACATCGCGACATCCATAAGGCGACCTGGAAGTCCCCTGATCAACTAACGCGAAATCAGATTGATCATGTTGTGATCGACGGAAGGCACTCATCGAATGTTCTAGATGTGCGTGCGATTCGAGTTGCCAACATAGACTCGGATCACCACCTTGTTGCAGCCAAAGTGCGCACGCGGCTCAGTGTGGCACATGCCTCACGTACTAGTACACGTCGAAAGCTAAATGTCGATAAGCTGCAATCACAACGGACCTCTGAAGCCTACACAGCTAAACTCACCCAACTGCTCAGGGAAAACTCACCATTCCCTTCTGGTGTATGCGAACAGTGGAATCATATATCACACTCCATGAGTACGGCTGCCAAGGTGATACTCGGATACGCCGAGCACCCTCGAAAGCAGACTTGGTATGATGAGGAGTGCCGCGACGCTACTGCAGAGAAAGACGCTGCCTACAGGAGAACTCTGCAGTCGGGAGCAACGCGGGCTGTTAAAGAGCAGTACCGGAAGAAAAGGAGAGAGGAGAAGCGCCTTTTCAGAAGGAAAAAGAATGAGCGAGAAAGGCGCATGCGTGAGGAAGTCGAG